>JABSTT010000044.1:0-40001 GCA_013339685.2 Hyalomma asiaticum
GACCTGGCGAGGCAAATAGTAAATTCATATTCAAACGTTTTGATTCACTGGCTTTACTCGATTTCGATGATGTGACGACGCTGGCACGGTAACAACGATGGGGCCCAAGGAAATTTGTGGAATCATGGTTTATCCGTCGCAATCAATCTGCATACAATAGTAATCGTGGCCCTTTGCCGGATGTTTATGGCAAGATATACTCTTTCATGGGATGCCATTTGTGTACTGACGATGCCACCCGCATAGGTGGCGAAACGTGTATGTTTTGTTATATTTATTGTTGAGTAAAGCCAGTGAAGCAAAACGTTTGAATATGAATTCCCGTGGCTTTTGGAACATTTTTTTTCATAGTAAATTCAACATGCGTCACACGACCGTGCCTTTACTAGTGTAAACAGAATGCAGGAACGACAGCAGAGACCACGATGTTGCCGAGGCAGAAGGTGGTGTCTGTGAGCTTGCACAAAACCCTTCTAACCGTTTATATTTAACTTACGTGAATATTTAGATAAGCTCAAAGAGCCTTGCGATTGCGTTATACACACGCTCAAAAGCCGAATCGTGCAGGCATCAGGGCTGCTCCAGGAATATCCAGGTGGCGACCTTCACTCGTACGCAAACGAACAGCAGAGAAGCATTTCCATGCTTACTCGGGCAACAATGGCACGTCAGTTATGAACGACTACGCGCGGGATGCGGGCGTAACGCTTTCGACAACTTGCAGATCAGCGCCTGAGCAAAGGCAGCTATTGTTCCGAACAGCGATCAGTCCTAAACAAGAACGCCAAGGGATGGGACCAAACACGGAAGAACGGGAGTTACAGAGTGACATAACCGCTTTCGCTTCAAATGCCGGCTAAACGCACAAACAACCACAAACACACGCGAGCAAGCAAACGCGCACACCGCACGTGCAAAGGCAGTGCGTTTCCTGCAACACAGCCCCTTTTTCTAAAGTTGTTGACATAAACGTTTATTTATGAGTACGTTTTCAAATGTCCCGTCGAATAGACCTGTCAGGGGCTAAGCAAAGAGAAGCGTCAGCTGTGCAAAGGGTGTGTGGTAAAAGCCTCTGTGTCCTTGAAACAGAGAGGCACGTGGAACTCGATTCAGGCGAGAATTTCGTGGATGGAAGTTGCCGCACTTCTGTAGGTTTGTAGATCTGGCGGATCTATACTGCGTCCCTGCTACCGTCAATCCTTCGCATTCCAGCTTGCACGTTGTAGGACGAAACATATGTGGTGCGATTATAGTCTGTTTCGGAAGTTCCGTACAGCACTGTGGAAGCTACAGGCCTCTTTGATCAACCAGGACGGCGAACGCATGTTAAACGTGTCCTTCCGCGGCTTGTCATCTGCCAATGGCGGGCTTTGCAGTGGCAGCTGCAGCCCTGGAAGGAGGAAGATGAAGCGGGGTGTGCGCATTTTGGCCTTGGCCCTTTAATTTTCCCGTTCTCTATATCATTACCTGTAGTGTGGCCAATTCCCCTCGTGGGTATGTGCCAATTATAGAGGCCACAACAACAACAATAACGACAAAAACAACAACAATGACATGTCGTCTCGCCTCGGAAGAATTCTGCGCTCGATGGCCTCGTAGCCTTGGCTCTGCTGCACGAAACTCCTTAAACAGACTATAGACAAAATATTTCTTTTAAAAAGGAAAATTAAAAAGACAATGGGCCTATCCACGCCGTGAGGATGGTCGGAGAGCAAAGCTGGGCGCTTTCTAAGAGCACGCGCTAAGAACAGAGTAGTCGCCCCCCAGTAGTCGGTGCCAGAACCCAAGAAGATCCAAGCCATTCATACGGTTCACATATATCCACACCTCGCAAGATCGGTGTGTAGTGTCGTGGTTACGGAGCGTCGGGCCTCGTTTCGAACACCAGCATTAACACCAAATTTTTTAAAGGGGTCGTGAAAAGAATTTGGAGATGCCCGGTTGTAATTTTCATTGCTTCAATACGTATTCGACAAGCCGATTCCGAAATATTTCGGCGAAATATTCAGTGCACATTTAATAATGCCCGTTTGAAACCCCAGCGTTCTTGCGCGCATGAAACGACTATGCGACACTGTCGGCCGGCATGGTACTATTCGGTGACGTTGCAAAGTAAGATAGTTTTAAGTTCAAAGGTATAGTGAACTCGCGTTTACTCTAAAAAAAATCGATTTACTTGAAAGCTAGAAAGGAAGAAACTACTTGGAAACCGTGTGGTGCCGCCATTCCGAAGCAAAGCGGCAGCATGGTTTGTTTTCCCGTGGCCTCCAAGGGCGCGCCAATCTCGGAGGCCTGGATGGCTAACATGACGTCAACTGCAGAGTTGGGGGGAACGCGCGCAGTGAAACCGAAACCGTGTTTTTATGGCTCTAAATCAACCCACACGGTGCAACGGAACGATGTGTATTGTTGATTGGAGGGTCAGGATCCCGAATACGCGCTTAGTACAAAATGTTCAGAAAACGTTTCACGACCCCTTTAACACAAAAGTGTTTTATGCCAGGGTCCACCAAGAAATCACTGACGCACTTCCGTAACGGATGTGGATGTCTGAGAAAATCGACACACATTTGACAACAAAAAGCCCCACGGTTAGCACTTCAACCCACAGCCACCAGGGCTGCGACGATATGAGCTAGAAGGCCTACCGATGCACCGCCGATACTTTTTCTTTTTCTTTCATGGTATTTATTTACAGAACATTCGCATGCATAGAGGATACATTGAACAAAACGGCCTTATATTTCACTACACCGCTTCACAATTTGCATCTAAATGATGTCCGGTCAAAGTAAAGGTGTTTAGGAAACAAAATGGACCTTTTCCGCGTAGGAACAGCGCCTCCCGTGGCGATCACGGAAATCGAAACTGGTAGCTAGTGGCTTCCGCAATCCTCCACCGCTCAGCGGTCGACAATCGCGGAGGCCGGTTTTCCCGCTCATTTTGCAGGACGATTTTGAACCGGTTATACAGAGACCTAGTCGCGAGGAGGCCATACCAAAAACATGGCGCGCGTTTCGTAACAGTGACGCCGCGCATGCGCAGACCTCTTAAATTAACATCGCCTCTCTCACACTGCACACTGCCAGTGAGTGCTTCCAGCGCGTAGATCGCAACGGAGACTAGCAGCGTGGCGCGTCCGGCCGGCGCGTTGCACGGGCAAAGTACAAACGCGGCTGCTACAAAATTTGCCATGTGTGGCCAGCTGTGCTGAAACGCGCTCTGCTCCAGGAATGCAATGACGGATGTCGACCAGCGAATGATGCGCCTTTCGCTGCTGCGGACTGTGCGTTCACCAAACGATGCGCTGAAGATGTCTTCGATTTCTCCCGCACGTTTTGTGCCAGGTTTGTGCAGGGCTGTGGCGTGTCCAATGCAGTGAGGAGAAAGTCTGAGTCATTCGTGAACTTTCGCTTTTCCACAACTGCGGTGGATCCCTGTGCAATGTCGAGGTGCCGCTGATGTCTACGTGCTACAGGTTCACATGTCCAGAATATTATACCCACCCCATCTCCCGCTTCTCGATTCACCAGATTGCCTCTTATGCATTCCACAGCTTCGCAAAGACAGGTTTCACTTCCGTGTTATACCGATTCCTATGACAAGGGGATCAACCACATTTTGTCCTCTTTCTTCCTGCTTTTTTCTTTGCAACTTTCATTATATCTTTAGTACGATCATTTATATGGTTCATGACAGAGAAAATTGGCATCCACCTGTTTTGTAGCACAAGGCTACAAGGAAATCCATACGGATTTCTCATAAATGAACGCTTCCTAGTTGCCGAAAAATTTGTCCTGGTCCGGGTTTTCTTCGGCAAAATTTTTCGGCAACTAGGAACCGTTCATTTATGAGAAATCCGTATGGATTTCCTTGTAGCCTTGTGTTACAAAACAGGTGGATGCCAATTTTCCCTGTCGTAAACGTTACTCCACCTTGCGGGTTTCCGCAGAACTCATTTGACTTATATGGTTCATGTGCATTCGCATCTCGCAAACGTGGTAAGTACTGAGGTGGCTAAGACACCTTTCTTGCCGTCTTGCCCTATTTCCATCATTTTGCTCTTTCCCGCGAGGTCACGTCATCCCGCCTTAACGAACGCCAGCTGAACAAGCTGCACATGAACAGCCTCGCTGTAATATTATACCACTGTCACACGAGGCAACTTAAATGCACTTTGAGCGAGTGCACTTACGCTCAAGCTCTGCTACACGAGAAAGAGAAGTGTGCTTTGGAACTGATGACATTCCCCTAGCGGACGTGGCCGCAAACTGCCAGAGGGCAAGAATAGCGAGTTTTTTGTTGAAATATGATTTTTTTCATACATAGCAATATTTATATTAACGAAAACAATGTTTTTAAAATGCTACGGGCGCCGCGTTGTGCATTAGCGTATTTGGTTGCAAGCCATTGCTACCGAGGCTACACACTGTCGCCGCGAAGTGAGTTCGGCGAACGCACTAGCCTGCAAGTGCGCTTTGCAGCAAGTGTCACTAAACGTTCCCGTGTGACACTAGCGGCGAAGTGCACTTTCTCAAAGTGCACTTAAGTTGTCCCGTGTGACAGGGCTATTAGAGTGGTGAAATGCTGGCATGCCGCCCGCATTTATATTCAGTGCTATGGCAAGTGGGTCAGCATGTTCGCCCCTCACCAATAAGTTTTCTTCACATATGCAAATGCTAGAGTACAAGATGCTGAAAGATACAGGATTGGTGGGAAAGGTCGTCGTCGTCGTCGTCGTCGTTGTTGTTGTTGTTGTTGTTGTTGTTGTTGTTGTTGTTGTTGTTGTTGTTGTTGTTGTTGGCTTAGTTTCTGGAAGCGGATCGCGCCTCCCGGCTGGGATGCCGCTGCGAAACGGTGACTCGAACAATGGTGGTGTTCTCGAACACAACCAAGCTGTTCAGAAAAAGAAATATGCCAGCATAAGTGGGTATACCTCTGAAGCTGTTTTATCTCTACGGTTTAAAGGCCAGATGCACATTACGTCTGTAGATGGCGCAGCCCCGCTACGGTGGTCTAGTGGCAATGGCACTCAGATGCTGATCGGAAGGTGGCGGGTCTGAATCGCGGGGGCTGCATTTTGATGGAGGCGAAATGTTGAGGCCCGCTTGCTGTGCGATGTCAGTGCGCGTTAAAAGCACCAGGAGGTCGAAATTTCTGGAGCCCTCCACTACGGCGCCTCTCATAATCACAGAGTCGTTTTGGGACGTAAAACCCCAGAAATCAAACCAACCTGTAGACGGCACAATTGTTCTTGTTCGCCTGAACATTTGTGACTAACTCCAAAGAAAGACGCAAACGGCAAGGCTGCCGGCATCATCATTACCTTCTTCTTCATCGTCTCATTCTTCACCGACGCTGACCGACGTTCCCTCGTTTTAGCGGAGATCGCAGTTACCCTTCTGCGCTCATCTACTACTATCGTTCAAAGAATTACGCGATTATTTTTCTTCTAAGGCGTTATTTCCACATATCTTCACACCTCTCTTGTATCATTCCAATCACCTTTCGATCCATGCCTTGTTCCCCACAGGGAGTTGGGTCCTGGATTTCAATGAACCGAAGAAACAACCAGTGGCATGCTTCCTGCCTGCTTTAGGCTACAAACACAGCCTGTATTATTTCATTTTAATTTGTTGCTTTCATTGTAGCGTGTACAATTTCCCTTATACTATATACCTTGGTTCTTCTCCGCTTCACTTTCCTCGTTCTACCAGTTATTTTATGTACCTTGTTTTTTTTGTGTTGTTTTTTCCTTTGTGATAGTTTTAATAGCTGCCGATTTCCTTCGTTTGTATTACTATTCTCTACTTCATTGTGCAATTATAGCTTCAGTTTTAATTTTTGTGTGTAGAACCACCTGACTTTTGGAGAGTCCCGCAGAGTGGGTGAACGCCATCATATCTGGTGAACATTCCACATTCTTCTGGAAAGAGGAAGTTCAAACGATTGGCGGCTAGTCAAATATCCGGTGAGTTCTCGGCTTATTTATTTCCGCGGCTACTCCTCTCGTCCTGTTCTTCCCCGAGACCCAAGCGTGACGTCTGGAAGCGACAGCAGCAACCGGAGTTAACGGTGTTACTTCTTCTCAAAGAAAAACGAGCCTGTAGGGAATAGAGTTAAGATACTCACGATGCAGCGGGAAGCTCACGCTACCTACTGCGATGCAGTCAGCATATCTGCAGTAGCATACCACGTCACTTGCAGTTTAGCATTGCACTTGCAGCTTTTTGCCTTCTACCTCCTCCTGCCATTTAGACACCGATTCCTAAACAATGTTTTCGTCTGATTCGGGCCCTCCAGTGCCAAGTTACCAAGTCGAGGTGATGTCCGCAGTCCTATTACTTCGCATGAAACCATGCAGAGGGAAGTAGAGTTCAGATGTCAGGATAAAAACTCAGCACCCTCCTTAACTCAGTGGTGGTCCATTGGTTATAGTGCTTGACTGCTGATCTAAACGACGCGGTTCGAAATCCGGCGCGGCGCTTCCACTTTCGATACGGTGCGATGTGGGTGCACTTTAAAGAAGTCCGTATGCTCAAAATTTTGCGGAGCACTCATTTGCGACTTTCCTTTCCACTCCACTCTTTTGATTTCTTTCCCCCGAACCCGACCGTCAGTGAGCCGTGCCCCCGACAAGCGCTGCAGAAAATAGCGTACTTTCCTTAAAAAAGCGGACAAGCAAAAGACGCGACACCGGGTGCTTCGTGCACGCACATCGGGTCTTCCTTCGCTCTAGGATTTCGCCTCAAATCGAAATCGCGGCGGACGTATGTCGATGAAGGCAAAATTTTGCTGGTGGTTCGTTTAGTGTGCTACGTCAGTGCACATCCAGGAACACCAGGCGGTCAAAATTTTGGCAGCCCCCTCAACTACTGCGCCCTCCTCCTTTCCACTTTTAAGTGCGAATGCACTTCTTAAAGGGTCCCTGAAACGTTTTTTTGACATTGCGTCACTGATTAGGCAACACAATTGCGAAATCAGTCACACCATAAATAAAGCGAAGCACAATGCGCTAAGGCAGCTAAGGGCTTATTTCTGTCGCCTTCCTCCTTACCACTGCTGTTCCTCCTCAACTCGATCTGCTGCGGAGTGCGCGCTAGCGACGACAGCGCCTCCCGCGTCAGCCGCTCTGCCGAGCCTCCCGTAGTGACATAGCGCCCCGATATCCTCACTGAGGTCGCCCGCCTCGGCAGTGCTAGCCTCTGTAATAGAGCGCCGGCGACTCGTGTGACGCCGCCACATGCTGCGATGATACCGTTGGCTGAAACGAAGGAGTACGTTGTAGAAGCACGTTGTTCGCAGCTAGGTTTTGAAAATTACGTGCACGTCACTTGGGTCGGGGCCAATCAGCGACCTCTCATTCGATCGCTCGATGACGGGGGCGTTTGAAAACGCTTTTTGGCGAGCCGCTGCGACCTTTTGCGATACGCGTGTTCAAAACCTTATTGTAAATTACACACTTTACGCACAGCGCTAAAATCTGTCCTGTAATGGTCCTAGTGACCCGCTCTACCGGATCACCATGTTTGCACAAAATCGTCAAAACCGTTTCAGGGTCCCTTTAAGCGACCCCGAAAACTCCGCCGGCATCCGCGCTCCTCCTCCTCTCCCCTAGCAACGGCGCTAGGAGCGTCTGTAGCAACGGCGCAGCGACGTCACGCCCCACGTGACTGCGCGCGCTCCGCCCTCCGCTCCGTGGCTGCGCGCGCCCCGCGCCGGCTCCGCACCGCTCTCCGTGCCGTGACGTCACGGCGCGTTGTGCAGCTGGCGCCTCCGCGCCGTGGCTGCGCGCGCCGGCTCCTCGCACCCTCTCCGCGCCGTGACGTCCGGCGCCATGCAGCTGGTGTGCCTCTCCCCCGTTAGGTCTGCACTCACCCTCGGCCGCCGCCTCTCCCCTCGCCCTGACAGCTCCCTCCTCGCCCGGTAACAGCCCCTCGTGTGCGTACTCTCCCCACCGCTCACCCCCTCTCCAACCGCCTGGCGTGTTTCGCTCCGCCGTCACGTGTTGTGTGTGTGGCGCCGGCGCGTCAGTCCCGTATATTAAACGTCCGCCGCTCGCTCTCACTTCTCGCTCGTGGTTTGTGGTGAACGCCGTCATAAGTATGGATCCATCGCAGGCATCAACCTCGACTGCGATACCTCCAACAACTAGTACAACGCAATCGAATGCGAGCATTGCACGCGTCGTTGAAGATGCCGCATCGGCTGAAGACAAGGCAGCGCAACGCAACGAAGGGCCCGTGATGCTGCGCGTAAGCGGGCCGCCGGTCCCGCTGCAGTTTAGTCGCGCGCGCCCCCTCATAGCATCACCCCGTGCTTCGCACTTCCTCATACTCCCCTTCGGGGAAATGCGGGTTTTTTTCATCCCATTTCCCCTATATACCTTCACCCAACCCGTAACCCTCTCCTTCGTCCGGATGCTGAGCCTTGCTCCCTAGAAGGGCTGCAGGAAATAACGCCCTCTACCAAACGACAATAATCGTTAAAATTATTACTCGGGCCGTGCTGCTGTACCAACTAAACGTTGTCCCTACTCCGATAACAAGGGCACTAAGAACGCTGTAGTAACGGAGCGCGTCAACACTTGGAGGCCTTCTATCGCGCGAGCAGGTGCGGTTGCATCGGCGACAAAGGCTAGCTTGCTCACAGCTTGCTCTCGTAATGCGCGGGAACATACTAACTGGGGCAGCCACCTTGCCCGGGACGTGGAGGTTACCACCACGATCCTGCTGGAACGCCGGTTGCATCGCCATGCTACTTCAGCGCACGGCGCTGGAGTCTCGCTGCTTCTGCTGTGCGGGCCTGCCCCCGTACAGCACTTTTCGAACACAGTCAAAACACGCCACCGATAAGTCATGGTCACTCCCGTGAACATGTGAGCCCAGTATTATTGCACTGAGCGCACCAGGAAACTCGCAATTCGGTTTCAAATACACCTGGAAATCTCCCGCTCTTCTTCTTTTTCAAAAAAAGAAAATGGCGGCACACGCGTGCATAAAAGTGTTCTGTATTGCTCTTAAAATGTTCTACTCCATAGGCATTAGCCGTGAGTGTAAGCGCTTCATAGGTATTGCTTCGCAATGCCTTGAAATGGCGCGTGTGACGCTGACTCTCGCTTCAAGCGCAGCTTCCTCGAGACGAGAGCCAGAGAGATTCACCCCAAGCGACCCGCTCCATCTGGCTCCAGTCATGGCAGCGCCGACTAAGGTGCGATGCTCTCACCTACTCGTCAAGCACCGCGACTCGCGGAAGCCTTCTTCGTGGCGGGAGAACAACATCACCCGGACGAAAGAAGAGGCGCTGGCCATCATCAAGGAGTACCGGGAGGAGATCGTATCCGGCAAGGCTACCCTGGGTGAACTGGCCGCCAAATTCAGCGACTGCAGCTCGCACGCGAAGAACGGCGACCTGGGCCCGTTCGGCCGTGGCGCCATGCAAAAGCCATTCGAGGACGCTGCCTTCGCCCTCAAGATTGGGGAACTCTCCCAGCCTGTGTTCACCGATTCGGGTGTCCACCTCATCCTACGCACTGCCTAGGCCTAGCTCGCCTGTACGGGGTCAAGCGTTGGTGCCTGGAACCAGAGGTGTACTATAGACAGGTCGCTTTGCGACACTATAGCGTTTCCCTGTTGCACGTGTCAAGCACGCTATACTTTGTACAATAAGGTGGTGTCATACGAACACGAAGTGCGCTTCGTGCAATTTTTAAACCGGTGGGCGCCTCGCACGACCCGTAGTAAAGCCACGATGTGAAATAAAGACAGTTCGTCTTCGATGACAGCGAGTGCTGTTAGAATGAAGAAAATACTTGCAAAGATGCTTACAAGCTAACGTTGCAGTCGGGCCACCGGCAGTTTCAACGTCAACGATTACTGTTTACTCTCCACGTTTCTCGCTAACATCAGTTAACCAGGTGAGTACCTACAGGTTAAGGAAATGTACATGGAGAAGACACCATCGCGCATTTTCGTGCGTTTCTGCGTTAGTTTCGTGCGTTAGTGCAAAGGTTCTGCTACGAGTTACGCAAGGCTTCTCGCAAAGCAGTGCAGCCTAAGCTACCATCAGTGGAAGAGGCACTTGCAAAAGCGATTTAGGAGCTCAGCTTTTATTTTAAAAATGAATATAAACGCACACCAGAGTTTTGAAATTGCAGACAAGCGAGCGATGTAAGAAAGCCGATGTGTGATAGCTCGTACAGTCGGCTCCGTTGCTTGTTTTTAACAGCGAACATGGCCGTAAAGTGGGCCGCGTATCGCAACATTATCATCATCATGAGCACTACTCCCCAAGGGTCCGCGTGCACTACCCAATCTTCAGCGTCCACGGGCGCGCTTATTTTCCATCTTGCACTCATGCCCTCGGCCCACGACTACACTGGCAAAACTGCGGCGGGCGGGCGCATGCAGAAGAAAATACAGTGTGTGTCGATTTGTCCAGCGCACAGCGTCTCGCAAAGCTATGCACAAACGCATAGGCATAGTGCACTATAGCAGAGGGGTGCGACGGCGTCAAACAGAGGCCATGCCACGCCTGCCACATTCTGTGGTTAGACGCGAACGTCCGCTGAGCTCGGTGCGAAACTTTGAGGAGCGTTCGCAGGGCCTCGCAATGCTTTGCGAGGCGTTTCCCGAAGCCGCGGATTATGACGAAATGTGGATGTCCCGGATGACAAACCAGGGCCAGATCCTGGCCCTGGTTTGCCCATCGGTTTCGCTGGCCTTTGGTCACTCGCCCGTGATCACCGCCGCTCCGGCCGCATGAGCAGCTTGCATTATCTCCTTGTCATCTGCGGCGTTGGGCGCTGCGGGTGAGTGACGAAATGCGGGGAGGCGGCGACATCAACGTAACAGACGCTCTTTTTTCCGGCCAGTTTCGGTTTCAATGAGCCTGCCAAGGGGAACTAATTGTTCGCGTAGTTCCGGCATGCACTCCGCTATTCAAAATTTGATCGTTGAGATAGGTGGTGTCGAGGACGGGCTCCAAAGTTCTCATTTGCTGTAGCCACCAATTACTGAAATTAAAAAGTTTATTAGCGTAATTTCGCTAATTATGCACACAAATGCGGACATTGTTCTGTATCTAGAGGCCGCCAATCCGTACACTCGAATGGTACACATGACATTCCCGCGGTTTATACTTTTCACATTTAAAAGATTTGTTGCAACTAAAAAAAAAAAAGAAGGCACCCTGTATGTTTGAGTTCCGTCCCAACCAAAGAGATTTCTGTCAAATGTTTACTTCAAGCTGCACCGCTCCTATTGAGCTGGGTTCAAATACGCGTGGACATGAACTTATTATTCTTCATTGAAGCGCGCAGCGTTTACGGACATTATCGCCACCAATTTCAGCCATTGTAACTTGTCCGTAACAGCTTCCGGCGTAAAGGTAAAGGAAATGAAATGCTCAATGAAGATGGTCTCAAACTACGGTTCTCCCGTTCGCTCGCCAAGACAGTTTGCGCAACACAATTTTCTCTTGTATGTTATTTCTCCTACCATACGTTCATTGCGCCAGTTATGTCTTGACACGTCCTTGCCAGCTTCCATATTTATCATATGCCAATTTACCGTACCACCAACATTTACCTTATAAAACCATTTTTAAGTTTCCCGCTAAATGCGCTCAGCTCGCCGCTTCCGTCAAAATAACATCCCGTTAAAATAATGTTCTCACGGCGCCCGTCGCAATAACGCCAGGGTGGTCTTGCTTGGTCTGCTTGTGGTTTCGTCCTGTGCTCTGTCATGTCAAAACGTTTCGGGTTGGTGACTGATCCTTCTTCAACGCTTGAACAATTGGTGTGTTAAGCGTGTCGGATCCCGCTACGCAGTTATGGGACGCCGCCGGTGACCGTCGGACTACTGTCGTAGCTTCCAGCTCGCACATTTGCTACAACAGGTCAGTGGCACTCCGATGTTGCCTCCGTCCTCGCATGCTGCCGAGAATAAATCCTTTATAGCCCGCCACGAGCTTAAGGCCATGCCTTGCAAGGCTGGCATCTTGCGCTCGGCCATGTGGCTCCGCAATCTGTTCGAGGGTAGTCGAAAATTTGTTTCATCCAAGCCCATCACGTAAAGGTCCAGTTGACACGAACCTCAAGGAGGACGAGACGAGATCTTTCTTAAGCTCGCGCCTTTAATTCGTGCTCTGTGTATGGTCATCGTTACCAACTCGCACAGTTGACTAATGTAGTAACTTTCATCCGTGGTTGCAACGCAGCCGAGCGTTCTCCTGCACCGTCATACAAACGTCCTGACTTGGCACCTGAGGTCTAGCGTCGTGTTGCAGTCTAGCGCTCATTGGACAATGCCGGTTTATTGCACGCATTATTTTGTAATTGCAGGCAGTGGCTAAAAATAAAACGCCAGCGTGGAAACGTGCGCGGCGGTTTGCGATGTAATGCTTGCGTGCTCACACAGGTTCTTGCGCCGAAACCTTGACAAACCAGCTGCCGTACCTGCGTTGAACTTGAGCAGTGACCGTGGGTTATCGCCAGAACCTGCTACCGATACAGGGCGCCCCTTGAAACACGGTTATCTTTCAAGTAGATAAAAAATTGTGTGCCGGTGACACCAATCCTATCTGTCGTTCGTTTCTTTCGGAGTGTTATGAATGGGGCTGCATTACTGCCGAAGTGTGTTTTCAACGGGGCTTTAGTACATATCGAGCGCCTAATCGCTCTAAACTTTGTCTGTGCCCGAGTTAAATAAAGAGCTGACCAAGGCCTGTAAGCTGCTACTTGCACCAAGATAAATAAATTAGCTCAGGTAGTATTTCATTCACTCTTGCACTTACTGAACTCAGCATGAAAATTCCGAGTTGGGTTTCAGAATGATGGCTATTTTTCTAAACAGAAAGCTGAACGTTTCTTAACCGCATCCAGTTAAGAAATATGGAGAGGTGTCAGCTTTTGGAAAATATGTCATATAAACCAGAATACGGGCATCAATATCCAAACGAATCAGCGCGTCCTTTCAGATGCAAGCTGGTGCATATGGCATGACTGAAATGTTGCTTATAATTGCAAAGACATTCCTGAAATAGCTAATCTTCTTCTGGGCATACATTCAAAAATTAAGAGGGTACTCGAGACATCTGGAACGCCTCCCCCTGCACCCACCAAAGGCTGTTGAGACCCGTGGAAAATATCACACAGACACCTTTCTACCTTCTGGTTAATGGTTCACAGGTTGATCATTGGTTACCGGCTATGCAGACAGTAGACATGAACCGCATAGATGAACAGAACAGTTCATTAGGAGCAGTCAGCATAATTGAAAAAACTGCAAATGGGGTAACTCTACTCCCATTTAGTTAATTATACATGAATCAACCAGGACAACATAGCTTGTAGTACTCTTGCATCTCCTAATAAATGGGCAACTACGTGGTAGCAGTGGTGCCTTCATGAGTGTGTGTGCAAGCTGACACTTGGAAAGCGTACGTGTGAGTGGCGGTGTTGCGGTGTACTTTTCATTTTGTAACATGTTACTATAGTTACCTATAGTAACATAGCTTAGAAGACAAGGCAATAGTGCTGCTAAACTTGAGAGCACAAGTTCAAATCCTTCTCATAGTGGCCACATTTCAATAAACATCAGCTGCAAGTATAGATGTAACTTAGTTTCAGCTGTCTATGAAAGATATCCACATTGTCATAATTAATCTGGAGTGCCCACAGTGGCCTGCCTTATAAGCGGATCATGGCTTTTTACACATAAGACCGTAATTGTCTAATTACATTGTAGATCTTATGATCATGTACTTTGTAAGGACCCATCATCAACGTCAGGCATTGTTAACAGGCAGCTATGTTGCAAGGATAGTGCTGTGACAAGGCTGTTTGCAAAACTTTGCAGTTATGCGTGTGGCTGGAGAACAGCTAGGAATTCAAATAATCACCCACAGGCGCGTGATCATGACATAGCCTCAGGGCACATAATAAAGTGTTTGGGAGACGCATGGATTCTTGTGAAGTTTAGACTGTGGTGCAGAACTGCTTCAGCAAATGCACTGTGTAAAGAGTTTCACATTGCTGTTACTCTTTTTGTTGCTCATCCATCCCTTGGCACGCTTTCAGTGTTGTGTCAGATGAATTGCACGAAGTGTAAAATGTGCCATATATGCTGTAATGTCAGATGTCTTGAAAGTGCGACTGACTTTATCGCTGATGCCCACGCAGCGACCATGGCAGGTCGTGGTGCAAGGGAGAACGGAGGACCTGGACACCCATCGAACAACATGCAGCTGGAAGCATGTGAGTGCACAGACAGCAGTCTGTCACGACTTATTTTGCCTTTGCTTCTTGTCGCACATGAAGCCGGCTGTTCTGCACTGCCAGTGATCCCCCCCTCCTTTTCTCTTTTTGTAGTCGCAAGCTTCGAGGCACAAGCCATTTATATGTATGTGTGTGAAGGGGGGGGTGGGGTGTTCAATGCAGATTGTGGCACATGAGAGGAAAATCTCAATCCTCATCGCAGCAGCGGGGGGTTTTGAGTGTGCGCCTCGAATGTGGGAAGTACTGGCTTCAATTCGTAGTCCTGAGGTACTCAAATGTCCTTTAAAGGCCAACCCCCGTGATTTCTTGGTCATGTAGAGGTAAAGGCGATTCTATGTTCCTAAGGCACTCCTGACACACTCTTGATAGTAGAAACGCTCAGCAAACATGAAAAAAATGCGAAACCAAAACTGAAATCCAAGCTAGCTGTGACATCAAATCACTCAGTCCGCCTTTTTCATTGTGCCCTTCCCATGGTGCAATGTCGCAAAAGTTCGTGGTACATGCTGATCTATAAGGTCATGGTACAGTACCGGTGCTCTTATGTCGCTTTGCCGACGATGACATCAACACACAGCGTGACCAATAATAGTAGGAAGCCAGGTGGACGGTTTGAGCTAATCAGTGAAAATTAAATTGCAAGTAATCTGCGTATCTCTCGAGCCTGTAATCTTGCACAAATGGCGGAAGTGTGCCAAGGAACATTCTCAGTGAATTTTATTGAGATCTGTTGACCTCGAAAAATTGCCAGAGATGGCTTTTAAAGGGGAGAAGGTAATCTCTCCTTTCTGCTTCGTTGTGTCATTTCATCTACCTCCTACCATGACACTGTGCTGTGCTCCCTTGTATAATGATTCAAGAAATTAGCAACTCCTCAACCTCAAACCGCTGTCAGAATGGCGACTATTGATGTAGCAGCCCAAAATTTTTATTTCCATAAATGGGAAAAGAAATCTGTTCGATCACAAAGTTTGCAAATTTTTATGACTGCACCAAGAGCGAATGTTGCAATTCTGTAACTGTGTTATTTCATCTAAAGTGTGAAAGTTCGATAACCAGATTTAAAGAAGGAATAGTTATGGCGCTAAAACAACGGGACACAGAGAAGACGAAACACACACTGGCGCCAACTTCCAACTGTTTATTCGCATGAACCATCGCTGGAATTTATACATGATGCCGGGCAAGACAATCTTTTGCAGATATAAGCAGTGAAAAAAAAAAGTGGAAGAAGTGTGCAAAATGCATCATAAACCAAAGGACGGCCTTATTCGATATGTACAGCGAACAATGAGGCATGCACAAAGAAACACATGTTCAACTACACCATTGTGAAATGAACCAACTAGCTCAACAACATGTCCTTTCACATTTAAAGCTTGTGTGAACCTGTCAAAGTGTTTGTTAAAAAGAGAAAGGAATTAGCCGGCGCGAAAGAAGAGGAAGTACGACCGCAAGCGCGTGGCATGTGTATGCTTGGATTTTTCTGTTTGGAATGAAGGGAACGTGGCGTCTCGCTCCTCGGCTCTTAAGGCGTATTGTCTTCCGCCACCTTTTGAAGCCTGGTTATTATCCATCGAAGTCCTCAGACTTTACAGTGTTTATGAAGACGCTGCAACAGTCCTACCCACAAGTGTGTGTACAGTGCATAAACTTTGTGTAGGATACTTGAGACATATAATTAGGCACAGCTTGTGGAATTTCAATACCATTCCTGATTTCGTAATTATGAAGCATGAGAAATTTGATGCATCCACATTCTTTGTTTAGTTTTCCAGTTCCTGACAACTTTTATGAAGCCCCGCCACGGTGGTCTAGTGGCTAAGGTACTCGGCTGCTGATCCGAGGGTCGCGGGATCGAATCCCGGCCGCGGCGGCTGCATTTCGATGGAGGCGAAATGTTGAGGCCCGTGTGCTGTGCGATGTCAGTGCACGTTAAAGAACCCCAGGTGGTCAAAATTTCCGGAGCCCTCCACTACGGCGTCTTTCATAATCAGAGCTGGTTTTGGGACGTTAAACCCCACATAACAACAACAACTTTTATGAAGAAAATAAACAGCCTGAATTGCAGCTCAGCAGTGACTACGCCTTGACGTGTTTTCTTTCAAATACAAAAAGAGCCAGGCCTGTGAAGAATCACAGGACAATGACAGCGTAAGCTGGAGGAGGGACTTTCTTAGAGGCCATTGTAAACGTTTGGGGAAACAGTACAAGTACAGGCGGTAGGTATCCTTACACCATAACTCTACGGTTTGGGCTTCTCTCTGCACAGCGGTCTGTTGTGCCCAACGTTGCTTTGCTGCAGTGCGCACGTAGCTCTGCGATTCACTTGTTCAGCAGCTGTCCGCACCTTGCTAAGAGGCGCCATCAGGTATATCGAAGAGCCAAGTCAGGTTGCTGTCGGGGCTGCGCACGTCACCTGTCGCAGGACGCATGGCACGATACAACAAAACTGCTTCACAAGGAAGCACTTCATAGTAATGATGCCGGAAAAGCTGAAGAAGATGGTTTCATAATGATGATGTAGATGATGCCTCTGTAATGGGTGCAGAGCTACGAAGCATGCAGCGCTGTGTTCTTTCAATGATTCCTCACACTCGTTATCCAATGCACTTTCTGCAGCATGTAGTGGCGTATTATTATTCTGCCACGTAACATTACATTTGTTAATGCGATTTTCCGGCAGGCTCTATACCTGTTTAGGTCCTTTAGCGATGATTTTTTAATCACAGGCATAGCTCAGTGGTAGATTGCTTGACTGCCATGCAAGGACGTGGGTTCGAATCCTCCTCGATCCTGGTTATTTTTTTCTAAAATGTGTGCAATAGTGGTTACGGACACCAGCGGCAGCAGCAGCGAACGACTACGGCGCCAAGAACGGCCATTGTCGCGATCTCATAACAGCTTACGTTGTAAACGTACAATAGACTTTAGTGCTGCAGTTTCTAAAAAAAAAACGGGAGCTATCCTTTCCCACATGTGTATTTAGGTATGAGCCGTTGAGTTAGAAAATCACCTAAAAATATTACACTTAATTAATCCTCAATTCAGTCAAAAAGGCCTTGAATCTCTATGGTTTAAGAAGCTGGGAGGGGGGTTATGCTATCTTTGTTTGGTGGTAGAGGAAATAAAATAATGAAATATACAATTAGCTGCGGCATAACAACAGCCCACAGTAATTTACATAAGTTAATCTGGCATTTCTAAAATGATGGCCAATGTGGTGGGATTTATGCGATGGGCTAAATCTTGTGGATTAGCATACCTGTACCATCATTTCTTCATCTCAATTTTTTTTTTCTTTTTCTTCCTTGCATAGATTCACCCTTAGGCCTGGAGCTATTCATGAATGAAGGAAAATGTATTAATATTCCTCTATCATTCCACTCAAAGAGACAAGGCAGGCAAACTACTGGCTGCACTATTCTATGGTTCACCAGTGTCTTAAATGTAAACATTTCGACAGCAATCTGTCTGGCTGGGTAGAAAATTTGGGAGGTTGAAGTGCAACGTAGAGCTTTGGTAGAACACTGCAAGAAGCACGACCATAAAATTGACTTCGACGGCGCTTCTGTTATTGAAACAGAGAGGAATTTGGGAAAGAGGCTCTTGCTCGAGTCCTGGCACATTCAACACACGCCTGCCAACGTGAACCGCCTGCTGGGAACAATGCCTTCGGGATACGTTCACAGTCTCCGAAACGTGATGGAAAGGGAAAGCAGGTGGGGGGAGCCGTGGTGAGAGCACAAGACGCGGTGACACTTCGATGACCAACACAGTCACCCTATGGAGAAGGGACCGAGTCGGTCCCGAAATGTCGGCCTCTCTTCAAACTGTGGCTGGAGCAATTCGCCAGTGTCATACTAATCTGCAAATTTTAGTCCATCATCCAGTTTAATCCAGGTTATTTGCACCACATTATTCTAGCTTGCCGTAAGCATACTTCCAGTGTCTAACAGAAATGTTTGCAACAAATGATTACCACCTGCTTCCTGGAAGTTCATTACCGCACATTATTTTGTTACTGCTGCCTACCATTTATGTATATGCTGATTGCCTTCATACTTCTATTATCATTTGCTTATTGAAAATCTTATTGTCATGTATTAACCTCGTTTGATTTCCTGCCTACCATGCCAACCTGTACTAACTGCCTACCTATTTTGTGTAATCCAGCTTGTACAAATTGTTAATCTATGTGGTAAGAAATTTATGCACATTTGTGATTCCTTACGCAATCGACACTGTGACAGAGAACTAAATAATAGGTTCTGCTTTTGAGTGTTCGTCATGCAAACATTGTTTCAGCACTGAATGTTTGCTTTTTGGTACGAGACGGTTTGAAATCATCAGTTTAGAAATTTGGTTGGGATATTCTCAAAGAAATGAAACACTGGAGGGTTCAATTTCTTTGAGAACTTCCCAGCCAAAAATGCCTTAATTTTTAAACTGCTAATTTCAAATGAAACACTTAAAGGAGTACTGACACGATTTTCCGGCGGCTAAAAATGTACGTTTTTCGTTTTCTAGCCATGTATTGTTAACGCCCACCTGCACACGGAAGCCGGGAAACACGTACAAAATATTTTAGTTTGGTTTTAAAGTTTTCGTCGCCCAGCACTGCACGCCAGCCCCACCGCAATGGACACTACGATGACGTATGAGCACAGTCTATAAAAAACCGCCGAAATCGCTGTTAGAGTCACTGGACGACCGTAAAATTGTCGTTGTTTGCGTGCCCCGCGTGTAATTGACCACAGACCACAGAGTTGCAGCGACACTATCACGAATTTCTGTCCCTACATGACTCAGACTTCGTCCGACGATGTTGATACGTCACTAGGAAACCGCCCCCTCGAAATCGAAACCGAAAGTGGGCTTTTAAGGGAGCCGTGTTAAAAATATATTCATTGTCTTGCGAGGCACCATCATACTCTTTTTGGGGTTCCCCACGCCAGTGCTTTCATTTACAGCAATAATACGAGAATGTGAAAAATTCGTGTCAGTACTCCTTTAATGGTTTAAACTAATACCAGCAAGCAGTCATTGAATAGTTAAGCACACAGCTGACGGTGCGGTTTTGTCCTCTTGTTGCAGTGGAGAGTGGCGAGGAAGACGAGCACGGCTATGTCCATCCATCCCGTGTTGACGCGGATGGTGCCGAAGCGCGGAGGCCGAGCGTGCCATTCCACACCCGCAACCTCATCAGGCAGCTGCCTTCCCGGAATCTAGGCAAGTGACACAGGCGGCCCCATAACACCTTTCTTGCACCCATTTTGTACTTGCGGGTCACGCAGACAGGCAGCTGGGTGTTTAGGTACAGGCCAAACCACCGATATCAATTGATTTAGTATTTAAATACAGTAGAACCTCGTTATAATGAAGTTGACGGGGGAGTGGTAATTACTTCGTTATAAACATTAGTTTGTTATAACCAATATCAATTTCATCGATAGGAATTTCAAGGGGAATTGCGATTACTTCGTTATATCCGATAGTTCGTTATATCCGGTTTCGTTATAACGAGGTTCTACTGTAGTGCAATGAAACCATCACATTTCTGCCAACCGCATCAGTGCGTGGTGGCATTCGCCAGAACTACTTGAGGCAGAAATGACGATGTAACGTGCAAGACTGTCATTGAAACAAATGTAGAATTGGAAGTGGTCAAGGGATTATATAGGAACACACAATATTACTTGGTTTTGTTGTTCTCTTGCATGGTTTTTAATTGACCATCAGAACGTCAGAGACGCTGATAATGTACAGCACGGCAAGGTCAGACTCCATGTTGTTTGTTGCTGTGGCGATGCAATCGCCAGTGCACTGGAAAAAGCAGGCAACCATCATGTGTGTGAACTTCCTCCATGTAGGGGCTTCAAGCCAATTCCATTGGCTGCGCATTGTGTCATACGTGGCGAGTGAAATGTATTCACTGACACCATGAAACTCGAGTTGAGGGTCCACCTATTTTTACTTGTATTTTCAATGTTTCCAGCTTAATAACTACAGACTGGGTGCTCCCATCACTGTCATTCTTGAAGCATTTGTCTGCCCGACCTCCAGTATATGCAGCATGCAAATAAAAAGTCTGCTTGAAAAGCATGAGAGGGCCCCTTTAATACTGGCTGAGATGGTATTCAAAATGTCTCCCAGATGTGGCCTAGCCCATTCTTATTTTACAGGGAATTTTCTTTTCAGGAGTGGGCTTCCCTGTTATAACTGCCCTAGATATACATATTCGTTTGTGCATTCTAAAGGCTAATTGTGAATTTTAAATTCCTGTTTTGACTGTGAATTTTAAATTCCTGCTAGACTGTTGAGCATAATTTTGGTCTTTTGTCTATTCAGTTTTAGTCCTATTTTAACACTTTCCCAGTTTAGATGCCCAGTTGTGTTTTTTAGTTCGTCACTGTTGTTCGTTGTCGCTAAAGGGAAAAGTACTTAATTACTGCGTTCTCCTGATACTAACGTACAATGCAGAAACATGGAGGATAATGAAAAAACTCAAAATGAAATTAAGGAGCATGCAGCATTCAGTGGAAAGAAAATAGGTGCAATGCTAAGAGATAAAAAATGAGTGGAATGGATCAAGGAACAGGCAGGACTAGCTGATATTCCTACATCAATTAAAAGAAAGAA
This sequence comes from Hyalomma asiaticum, assembly GCA_013339685.2. Classification (NCBI taxonomy): domain Eukaryota; kingdom Metazoa; phylum Arthropoda; class Arachnida; order Ixodida; family Ixodidae; genus Hyalomma; species Hyalomma asiaticum. Next base: position 20,921 of record JABSTT010000044.1, read on the forward strand.
GTGGACCTGGGCAGGACATGTCATGAAGAGGAAAGGTAACAGATGGACTATATGAACCACGCAATGGATACCAAGAGAAGGAAAATGCAACACAGGCAGGCGAAAGGCTTGATGGAGTGATGAAATTAAGAAGTTGGGCATAAAGTGGAACCAACTCGCTCAGGATAGGGCAAATTGAAAATCATCAGGAGAGGCCTTCGTCCTGCAGTGGACTTAAAATAGGCTGATGATGATGAGTTGGTGTTCATCTGAAAAACGTGTGAACAAATATAATTTAGGTGACCACTGTCTGCACTGTGTTCTTTCCTGCTTCCCTTGTTATGGTTTTCAGCTCATTTATTATCCCGCCGAGTTCCTGTTCTCAGTGCAAAAATTGTGGCTTTTGCAAACAACGACCAGCAACAAGCACGTCATGTCTAGCCATAACGGCAACAGCTGCTTGCCTCACCCAACAGCTTTCTTAATCAGCACTTGCACGTGTCTGTTACAGTTAAACCTGGATATAACGAAATTGAGAAATTCCCGGAAAACTTCGCTATAAAGAGGATTTTGTTATATGCAGGTTTGGCACGAAAATTAGAAAAATAAAACCTTAAGTAAGCAAAACGGTTACAGACGGCAGAGCTGACCCAAAACAACTATTTTGGGCGAGAAAACATTTACAGCTGAGAACACTTATATGACCGGCAATAATGCGGTTTTTTCTACCCCCCCCCCCTCCCCCGTTTTTTCTGACCCCCTGCATACCGCTTAATGTGCAGCCCCCCTCACTCCCCCTTCCCGATACAAAGGACCAGTTATAATGCGGCTGCCCGGAAATCGCGGACAATCGAGATAGGGAGCAGGCTTCACAAAGGAAGTGCGCCGCCCGAAAAAAGTGCAGCGAATCACCGTGGAGGAGGAAGGAGCGCGGAACGAATTAACAATGAGCGGAGGGAAGAAAAAAAAGGCGGTGGCAGAAACGCGTCGCGTGCGCGCCCTCTGAGGATAGGATTTCCAAGGCAACGGAGAATGCTACTACGGCCGTTTGTCAGCCACGAAAAGTACGCACGGAACGCGTGCCCGTGTCCTCCAGTTTACCGCTGTGTCTCCAGTTCTTTTTTTGTTTTTACCATTTCACGCGCGCTGCCCGTGAATCACCCCGTGATTTCCTGTGCACCCGATCCCTGTGTTGTCAAGGGCAAACTTCCCTTGAGGCGCGCCGCCCATGACCCCACGAGCTAGGCCTAACAAGCGCTCTCACCTACTGTCAGGTTAGCGAAGTGCAGACTCGCGCAGCAACCAGAGTCGCGCTGCTAGCACGTAGAAAGAAAAAAAAAATCTCGTTTCTTTTTTCTTTCTCTCTTAAACCGGCGCGACTCGGTAACATCAACTGGAAAAGGAGGGTGGCGGCTTGGCCAGCTGCAGAAAGCGGCGGGAGCAGGTTTGAAGTGAGGGGGAAAGGACACGCCCGCGGTGGGATGATCGCCGTGTCGAGGGATGCAGGCCCTCCTCACGCACGCACGCACACGTGCACTCGCTCTCGCCTCGCAGTTGCCCTGTCTTTGAGCGCGCCACATGCAACACCGCCGCTTCGCATTCCGTTGCGGCGGAGGAGGTGCTTCCGGTTGTTGCTCGCGCAAAAGTGACAAAATTTGGGGCAAGATCTCAGGCTGTCGGCGGAGAAAATTCGTTATTTCGAGGGGTCCTCCCGCTGCCACTTCGTTACATAGAGGTTTTAAATACATGTACTTCTATGGAGTAACGGCGGGGAATAGAAAAACTTCGTTATATCCAGGAATTCGTTATATGGAGGTTTGTTATAAGCAGGTTTAACTGTAATATGTTCTGGTGTTGTCCTTGTATCCTATGTCTGTTTCCATGTGCTATCAAGGATGAAAAAGACTGACAAGCACCTCCCTTTTTTTTTTTTTTTTAAGCATGATCAGGGGACAAGAACCAGTTCAAGGTCTTGGGTGTACACACCTTGAACTTTGCCATTGCTAAACAAAAAACGGACAGGCATTTGAGTTCTCAATTTTCCTGTGTGCTTAAATAAGTGCATACAGCAAGTAGTCAAGCAGTACAAAGTGCAGAAGATCGTAAGCTTTCTTTTCAAACCAGTAAAATTTGAGTGCAGCGTCTATTTAGTGGACCTGGGCATCTGCTGCGGACACGGTTTCGAGACGTTGTCTAGAAGCAGCTCCCTCGGCTTACTCGATGGCCCAGAGTTGTGCTGTCAGATTCAGGCTGAGCAGAGTGGACTTTGAGCGGAGGCTGGCAGTGGAACAGACGAAGGGATCAGCAATGTCCAAGTTGTCTCTCAAGTCCTGACACTCCCGTAGCGTGTGATTAAGCATGGTAACCCCAACACACGGCCTGCATCTGTATAGAAAGGATGACTCATTAAAATTCAACTTTTGAAAATAATATGTAAGAACTATTTCCTCTCCAATCTACGAGCGTGTTGATGATTTCTTGCTATACATTCGCAAGGCAGCCTGTGCAGTTTACATCGGCTTCTTCTTGTTTGTTTGTTCATGTTCTTTTTTAAATACAGTGGAACCTCATTATAACGAACCTAGATATAACAAAGCAATCTCAATTCTCCTTGAAAGTTCCATAGGCAACGTGGATATTGGCTATAACGAACTAATGGTTATAATGAAGTAATTACAACTCCCCCTTCAACTTCGTTATAATGAGGTTTTACTGTATGTTTAGTAATTGCTATTACAATATTACTTAGTATTTTTAAGGTCCTTCGGAATTGAGTGATGTTGCAGAAGCGAGGGGTTCCCACAAGGAAATGGTTTAATAACAGTTCCTGCTTGTATGTTTCTAGCTATTTGTATATGAAAATAGATTTATTGATTAATGTGCAGCGATCTTTAATTGTAGCGGAGAATACAAAACAGTTATGATTTGTTCATACCACTTGTTTGGAAAAATCAGATGAGCCAAAGTCCACTAAATGGAGCATTTGCAGACTTTTGCAGAGTTGATTTCCAGTTTTAAACATTTGTCTGCTTTATGTTGTCAACTAACTTTGCTACGTTTCTGGTCAGCCCAATGGTAATGTGACCAACCTAGAGAGGTGTTAGTTCCGAGTTCAAATCCCAGACTAGCACAAGTTCGTTTTCTTCTACAAAGATGCCTTTTCTTGGATATCCTTGTGTATGTTCTTTGTACCACCACACAGTAAACAGCTGGTTTTTTTTTTTCTTTTCTTTCATAATAATCGTTTACTAGTCCTGCTTGTTTTTACTGGACCAGTCACCACTTGCTTCTTAAGCTAATTATAAATGTTGGTATACACAACAAGATGTACTGCGGCGCAACGCCGTACATCTTGTTTCGTGCCCTTGTCCATGAGAGGGCGCCACACAGACATGCAAAAGGCAGATTGTAAGTAATAAATTCTTGTTTTTAAGCAAGATAAGAGAACCTTGTGGGTGGTGCGTATATAACGCTAATACGGCCACCCCCGTGGGTTCGGGCGAGCGAGGCTAAAGGACAACGTGGGCCGTCGCCTAACTCGCACACCACTGCACACGTGCGTTCCGAACGCAAAGGCGTCGAGCGCAGCGTGGCAGTGACACGGTACTGCTCTTAGACTAACCGCAACACTTTATTGCACAATGGCGACAACTCATACACTGCGCACCGCCTGTAGTAACAGGCGGCGGGAGAAGCAAAGGCTTCGCCTCGCCAAGGGCAAAATACACTCAAAGGGTGCCGCAAGCACGTCACTACGGGCAATGGCTCGCGGAGACACGCCGCGAGGGGAAAATGATCCCTTGCGACTGTGCTGCGCATTCGTGCGATCGCAGACCAGTGGGCCCGATCGTCCGAGTATGGGCAAACTCTCTTCGCGTTCGCCTTCGATTAGTGCCCTCGGCGGAGTAAGACCACGCGCGAACACGGGCACAATCTACGGCGTAGTGTTCGGAAGGCAACGTAAGGGTAGGCGTTCGCCATTGGCGCACAGGCACCGCGGCGGGCTCCGTCCGAACGAGCTCAAACAAAGGAGCCGGCGGACCAGGAACGAAAAGCGTGCTTACCCTTCGACTGCCACAGAGAGAGAGAGACCCGTTTCTTCACCGCGTCCTGCTAGACTCTGCGCACGGCACCACCATCGCGATCCGCCGAGGGGGCGCGCGCGGCGAGTGGAGAGAGCGGGGAAGAACCAGTTTGGCGCGGGAGAGGCAGAAAGGGGCAACCGCCCGTGCAATGGCGACGGGGGAGAATGCCGCGATCCCCACAACCTGCATCGGTTTTTCTCTGTTTTTTGTTACACCCGGAGTGTATCGCCGAGGGTGGCGTCACCAGTCATTTTATCGCGACTTTCTGGGCCAAGTTAAAAATACCTATTATTCCTTTTTTTACGGGTACAAGTAAGCTCGTTTATGTCAATGTAAGAAGACGATCCTCCCATTTTCACCACAACCAAAAAGAAACTTTTTAAATGAGATATAGGCTTTTCAAAGACTAAAAAGATTGGTTGATTGTGCATCATTGTAAATTATGCGTGCTAACATTTGTGATGCAGATGACCTGAGCCCGATGGAGCCAGATGCTGTGATCTCGGAGAAACCCCTGGGTGACAATGTGCCACCAACGGCAGCGTCCTCGGATGCCGGCAGCAGCAGGCGGCGCGAGAACTGGCGCTACCTTACCCTCCGCGTCCGCGCCGCGACGGCCAACAACACCAGTGACATGAATGCTGACGACCTGTTCAACGTGAGTCTGCTGGACCGTCTGTGACTTGCTGCTCGCTGTCAATAGCCGACTTGGAAAGGCGTCCGATGTGATATAGCCTAGTAGTTTAAGATATTGTGCTGCCTAGCTCGGAGACACGGATTCGATTTCTGGCGTTGGCAGCTGCGTTTCGGCGGCGGCAGAATGTCAGAACACCTGTTGCACCTATATATGGGGTCTGTAAATTTTGATGGCGGGTGGACTACTACACACCCCATAATCATGCCGCAGCTTTACGCTATAAAAGCACCTGAACATGCTTATTCGGAAAGGCAAGTGGCACGAGATTAAGGTAAGTATGACACACATGAATGGATGTGAACACTTGGTTGCAAACCCCGGTGTGTCGGCCATGACGTTTCCTCGCTTTCATAAGATTTCATAAGATCATTCATTTCAACAAGCCGTAGCAGGTGTTATAAAAACCTGCCTCACTTCACCTAGACTGCATAATTAATCTAGCTATACCTGCATTTACAGGGTTCTCTTAAAAGATGCCAGTACAGGCACAAACTCGAGTGTGTGCCTGCCGACCATTTTTCACCCACACACCTGTTACACAGTTGAACCCCTTTATAAGAGAGAGTTGGGTGTAAGAGCCGTCATTTACTCACATGGATTGTCTGTCTGTCCCATTAGATCAGCCTCTTTTGTAATAGACACTCTACTCAGGAAAATTGGTTAGAAAGTGAGAACATATTGAGTGCTAAAGGACAAGGACATGAGAAGGACGACATTACAATGTCCTTGTCACTTCTCATGTCCTTCTCATGTCCTTGTCTCTTAGCACTGAACATGTTCTCAGATTCAGTTTACCAAAAAGCCCAAAGATTGGTTAGAAAGGCTAAAGTATCCTAAATTATGGTCGACAGTCCTGCTTGCAGCAGATATGGGTAGGCTTGTAGGCGAAAATTTCCTCACAACTCGGCCATTGTGGGGAAGTTGTCTGACTCTATGAAATGTACTTGGCAATTCTGCCCATTTTCGGCAAAAACAAAACGACGTCGTCATACACAACGCAGATCCTGCGAGCGGACAGCAACTTCTCGGAGGCCGTTGCGTTGGCCACGCTGCGCAACTCCAAGCAGAGCCTGACGCTGAAGCGCTCGGTCAAGCGTCGCCTGACGTCGTCAAGGGCCGACCATGCCAGCACTGCCCACCGCAGCGTCTCCTGGTGGCGAAGGACCAAATTCTCAATTGCCATGGTGGGTGTTCCTTTGCGGAAAAATTTACAGCCATTCCACTCCCATGGAGATGGACAGCCAATGGAGCTTCACCGCTCGTATCTGTTATACGTCTTGCTCACGTCTTTGTTCTTGTTGCTCTGAAGCTCACAGTTCCTTGGGCGTCTTTAATACAATACTCGTATTCTGTATTTGCAAAAGATCGCCATTGCCTTACTTAGTACAGACAGGCGTACTCCCACTTCTTCTTTCGCCACTGCTCGTTATGCTCACGCTGCTGCTTGTGTGTTCTCACAACAAGCACTTACCCTGTATGTGCTCCTTACAGCTGTGTCACCTTCCTGCCAACAATTACACTCGACTGACGACGCAGGTTCTTTTTCTTTTTTTTTTTTCAACCACAACGATTTGTCTCACGCCACCCAGCACCTGCACCTACAGTTCCTTCCCGCCCTCCTCCTTTCTCAGCGCTGACGTCTGTCGGCATGAGAGCGAGTAATGCTATTGCTGCATATGATCGCACTCATACGTCTCTTTTAGCATCGCGCCAGGGATACCACTAAAATGCCCCTTTTCCCATTTACGCTTTTTTGGAGACGCGACGAAGTCAAGGGGATGTACCACAAGCACTCTTTCTGTGATTGTACTTCCTGAGCCACTGCAGCCTAATTTTAATTAGGTGGGTTCGTGTACAGGTGAGCATTGTTGGGAGTCATGGACCGCCACCAAACCTTTCAAGGGTCTCTTGATTGCATTTTTTTTATATGCAGTCTACGCTCGTTACAATGGACCCACATACAACAGACTCTGTTATAATGGATGCTATTTTAACCTAAGTTTGGTCCATGTATATTATCTATCCAACACAGTCCCCATTTAATGGTCCATGCTACAATGGACTATCAGCTACAGTGGATGAAATTAGCGATGATTTTTTTTCCAGACAGAATGTATAAAATGTACTTTTGCAGTGTCAGACTTCATTGCAACGGCAACACTTTTTTGCACGGCAGTGCCTGTGCGCCCAGGCCAGAACAAACTTGAATTGTGGCTGGCAACATTGGAGGCCTCTGGCCAAGCCAAGACTAGTCAAGCCAACCTGAGAACAAGCATGATGGCACCAGGACGTATGCTAGTCAGTTGTGCCAGACCACAGCAATAGCTTCCGAAAAAGGAAGTAAATTTCATTGAGCAACAAGATTAAGATTGAGGTTATTTCTGTGATTGGCTGGTGGAGTAACACCGACGCACACTCTGTTGTCCCTTGTAGCCAACTGCTGTTTTGTTATTTTTCTTTTTTGAAGTTGTATCCTACTATAACATGGCCAAGTCTATTGTCAGACCACATCGACATGGGAAAAGTATGTTTTATACACCCATGTCAGAGTTAAGCGCGGAACTTATTAGACTCAGACTGGACAGGAGGATAACACACACACGAGCATTGACATGTTGCACCAACAAGGCCAAAAACCTGCCTTATACACCCAGTATAGAAAAAAAACATTTAAAATATTTCCTCTATTTCATCCACTCTAGCCGATAGCCCATCGTTGAGCAGTCCACTGAAAGAGAACTTTGTTGCATTGATAAAACACATGAAGCAAACTTAGGTTGTAGTATGATCCATTGTATCTAAAAGCCTGTTGTACACAGATCCATTGTAATGAGCGTACACAGTATTGTCTTTTGGGCAGCCATTATCCTGTCTTGTAGTGGCCACTGCAAGCAGCGGCAAGGGTGTAACTGCACCCACTTATTTTTTTCTGTCTCGCAGGCAATGCAGCGGGTCAAGCGCAGCCTGCTGGATGCCCTTTCCCACGTGGACCTGTGGCACAGCCACCTCAAGGACATCCAGGGCAACTTTGGCTCCGGGGTGGCCTCCTACTTCCTCTTCCTGCGTCGTCTGCTCGCGCTCAACTTCTGCATGGGCGTCTTGATGGTTTGTGTGCCTCGAGGACTGTCATTTCATCTCATATCTATGTCTCTAGGATCCCCGAGGGGATATTACATAAGCGGCAGGTTCTTACAGAATATTGACATCACAATGATAAATGAAGGAATACATTTGATGTGTTATACATGAAGCGTGATGGGCAGGTGAGAGTGGTAATGTCGTGCCACTCTTGCTTCAGACTTCTTGTTTGGAGTAAGGTTGATGTACATTGGGAAAGGGAAGAAAGACTTTAGCTACATAGGCATCTACAGTGGAACCCTGTTCATATATTTTTCACTGGACCCTGAAAAAAAAAAAACACATAGAAGTCAAGAAAATTTTGCAGAACTTGTTTGCCATATTCATGCCTGTGTGCTTCGAGTTGAAGATTAATTTACCCTTGTACTGTGACATTGCAGCCTCCTGGTTATTTCAGCTGGCAGGGCAAGCATCCTAGACAGGCGTTGATCCTGTATTCGAACACCAAACTAGGACAGGTTTTTCGTCATCTAAGGGGCTTCGTTTTCTGGGAAACGCATGTGGATTTCCTGGTATCTTTGTGCAAGAAACAGATGGATGCTTATTTTTTCTTTCATGTAGTAAACTGATGACATCATGGGGTGATGTCACAATGTCATGTCATATGAACATTGAAAGGGTATGGACTGTGACGCAGTCGTCTCATCAAGACATGCCCTTTTGCATTGAGTGCTTCAGTGCAAGTGAGTAGACGTAGGTGCCTATGCCACTAAAGTTAGTGTACATCAATCTTGCTCCAAACGAAAAGCTTGGAGCAAGAGTGGCACGACATTGCTATTCTCACCTGCCCATCAAGCTTCATGCTTAGCATATCAAATTTATTACTTCACCCATCATCGTGGGATTTGATATGAAACATGTTTGTTCACCATCTACAACATTCGGTCACGCAAGTTTTTTTGCCATTTGGTGGTAACAGTGCTCCCCTTATGCTCACCAGATTTTTGCTTCATGCAGCGTGTAATGCTTTTACCAATTTTGTACAGATGTCCACGAAAGCAGAACACAGTATGCTTTGCTCAAACACCAGCTGTAGAGGAATGAAATTTCATATTAAGTTATTATGTTCAGTAAACCTTAGAGATTTCTGGGCCACAACCTTAGTACCATTCCAAGAAATGTTATGCTAGGAGCCTACATACTGCTAACAACTTACTCACTCACTCACTGCTTTTTGAATGGCCGGAATTCTGTCAACATGCATATTGAGACCTAAGCACATGGTGGGAGTTGTCGCATTTCATCTCCATTAAAAATGTGTCCACCACTTCAAGAACCTGATTTGCAACCTCAGAGCATGAGCTACAGTTTGGAAATGTCGGCGTGGAAAATACAGACACAAGCGCCGTGGAAAGTAACGAAACACCTATGACAATCTGATATGCTAGCTGAAGTAACATGACAGGATGTTGTTCCTTGTTCTGGTCAACAGCCAGGGGAGGGTAACCTACGTTTCCATTCATGCGAGTCGCATGACGCCATCTAATGCAGCATTGGAAAAGTCGATGTGGGACATTATGCGATAAGTCAGCCTCAAACAGCATAACTTCTTTGGGAGACAAAGCTACTCGAGCCATGTTATATGCGGTGTTTTCAGTCGGTTATCAGAGCAAACAGACATATGTGCACTTAATTTTAACTCATCCTCTAAGGGACGCATTTGCCAGAGGTGTTATGAAATTCTTGATGGATGTAATCCTTGCTGTGAAATGGAACTCGCCTGAAAACCTTTGAGTTTAGTCGGCTTTTAGCACTACTAGTTTGATTTTCTTTTTAAATTGTAATTCAGTGCTCATTAACTTCAAGATACACTCAACAATGCAGGTTCCAATAAAAGAAAAAAAAAAGGGCTTTGGCTGGGAGCGAACAGAGCTAAAACCGAGGTTATAACGCTTACCATAAATTTGTCTTATTGGTACCATCTATACATAGGTATTTGCTGTCATTACATAAATGTTTCCTTTCTCTGTTACCAACTGTTCCAGATGGGCTTTGTAATAGTGCCTCAGCTGATCTACTCACGGAGCCCGTCGGCGGTGCGGTCAGACTACTCCGCCTCCTTTGGCTACGTGGGCGCATTCGTCAACATCTTCACTGGAGCGGTACGTCTTGTCGTCACTGCATGACGGCTTTTTCTCTTTCTTTTGCACTTAATGCGATGCAAGATGCATGCAAGATGAAAGGAAATTGGGAAACTGTTGCAGATAACCAGTCGGGCCAAACGACGCCCCTCGGCGCATGCGCCATTGTCTCTCTTTCTTTCTTTCTCTCCCCTTGCTCTCCTATATATTTCCGAGCTGGAAATAAAGTCTGGTGTTGTTACCCTGCCACCTCGACTGGTTGTCATGTCAGCGCTGCCGGCCTATGGCCGGTAGTACGTAACAGTGGCGACGAAGATTCTACTGCAGCAAGAAAGCCAGCATACGCCATACGCGACAGCCTGCAGAACGAACCTACCAGCCATGGCACACCAGCTACCGGAATTCGAAGACGCAAAAGATAAGTGGCAGGCGTACTTGGTAAAGGTGGAGGCTTACTTTGAAGCGAACGACGTAAAGGACGATACTAAGAAAAGAGCCCTGCTAGTAGCTGCGCTTGGAACAAAGACAATTGAAATCTTGAACGGAAAAGTAGCGCCGCGGAAACCTAACGCTCTGACCTACGCAGAAGTTGTGCAGACGTTAAACAGCTTCTATAACCCAGTGCCGAATGAAATTTCTGAAAGCTTCAAATTCTTTCACCGCTGCCAACAAGAAGGGGAGTCGGTACATGAATTTATCGTGGCAATTCGACAGGTGGCCCAGAATTGCAATTTTTCGACGATGCTGGACAGAATGATAAGGGACCGTATTGTGTGCGGAGTCAGGTCCAAGAATTTGCAAAAACAACTGCTAGCAAAGCAAGAGCTTAATCTTCAAGAAGCGGAGGCTCTTGCCCTTGCCGCAGAAAGCGCCGAACGCGATTCTCAAGGTATTGCTTCGGATAAAGAGCAAGCGAGTTTGTTCAAGTTGAGGGATCAATACGAGTCGCGCGCGAAGTCGCCGGGCGTACAACAATGCAAATGTTGTGGGAAGCATGGTCACAGAACCAACGCTTGTCGACTAATCAAGCGCAGATGCTTCAAGTGTACACGGCAAGGGCACTTAGCCAGAATGTGCGCGGTGAACGAAAAAACAACCAGAATGCTAGCAGTGACAGCACAGGCGACGGACAATGAAGACAGTGATAACAGCGCCTAGCAAATTTGGTCTTTGACCACTAAGCGCTCACTCGTACCTCCTATCAGAAAGGTATTCGCGTGGAATGGCACTGAAGTAACGATGGACATCGATACGGGTTCTCCTGTTTGCGTCATTCCTAAAAGCATCTACGAGACGTACTGTAATCAATGGCCGCACCTACAGAAGTCAGAACTACAGCTTTCATGTTATCTGGGAAAACTTCCGCTTCTTGGCACATTAACGATGCCGGTTTCCTACGAAGGTACAACAGTGCAGTGCAGTTTGACGGTTTTAGGCTGCGAGGGCCCCAGTCTTTGCGGTCGGGATCTGCTGAAAAAATTGACAGATGAACGCATCCAAGTTCTCAGCGTGTATTCGCAGCCTTCAAATTCAAGCCAAGCCCAGGAGGCCGTTCCAAAGCTGCTCCAGCAAAACGCTGACCTTTTCACGGGGGACACTGGTCTCATCAAAGGTCCGCCAGCCCGACTGCACATCAAGACCGGATCAAGCCCCAAGTTCTTCAAGGCCAGAAAAATTCCTTTTGCACTCCGCGATAAAGTGTCAAAGGAGCTTGACAGATTAGTCTCCGCTGGCATAATTTCTCCAGTCCCTCATTCGGAATGGGCGACGCCCATTGTGCCAGTTTTAAAGAAGGACGGAACGGTGCGCATATGCGGGGACTTCAAGGTGACCTTAAACCCAGTGTGTGAGGTTGAGCAGTACCCATTGCCTGTCATAGACGACCTTTTTGCAAATTTGTGCGGAGGGAAGAAATTCAGTATATTAGACCTTCGTGACGCATACAACCAGGTCGAGCTAGATGAAGACTCGCGGAAATTAGCAGTGATAAACACACCGAAGGGGCTGTTCTGTTACAACAGATTACCGTTTGGTATCGCGTCAGCTCCTGCGATATTCCAACGCAAGATTGAATCGGTGCTGCAGGGGCTAAAAGGAACTCAGGCATATCTGGATGATGTGCTGATATCCGAGAGCAAAAACAACGAGAATGTTAATCTGCAAGCAGTGTTACAGCGATTCCGCGAGAACGGCATCAAGCTTCGTGCGGACAAGTGCAGGTTTTGTGAATCATCAGTGACGTATCTTGGACATCGTATTGATGCCGAGGGACTACATCCTCTTGAAAAGAACGTCGACGCAATCAGACTAGCCCCGTTGCCACGAAATGTTGCCGAGCTGCGATCCTTTTTAGGAATGGTCACTTTTTACAATAGGTTTCTGCCAAATCTGTCCACTGTGCTTGCACCTTTGTATAAGCTTCTTGAAAAAGGCGCAAAATGGGTTTGGCACGCAAATGAAAACGCGGCCTTCCAGAAGGCAAAGAGCGTTTTGTGTTCAGCCCCAGTGCTAACGTACTTTGATCCTCAGAAGGAATTGCTGTTGGAATGCGACGCTTCCCCTTACGGTGTCGGTGCAACCCTTTTTCACCGCATAAACGGTGAAGACAGGCCAATTGGGTTCCGCTCACGAACACTCACCTCCGCTGAAAGGAAGTACTCCCAAATCGAGCGGGAAGCTTTAGCCCTAGTGTTTGGCGTGACACGGTTCCGCGATTACCTTTTGGGACGGGAGTTCACACTCGTAACGGATCACCGTCCATTGTTGGGGCTACTGAGATCGGACCGTCAAACCTCTGTCATGGCTGCCGCCCGCATTCAGCGATGGGCGCTTGTGCTTGGGGCGTACAAATACAGGCTTATTTGTAAACCTGGCAAACAGATGTTAATCTCGGATGCTCTAAGCCGTTTACCCCAACCATTGCAGGAGCCGGAAGCAGAAACAGAAGACCTCACGGAAATGGTGCTTGTCATTGACCAGCTGGACGCGCCAACGGTTTCGCACAAAGAACTTCAAGCACTCACTGAAACGGATGACCTTTTACAAGAAGTACGCAGGTACGTGACTGAAGGATGGCCCTCTGTCGTGGATGGCAGAAAAGAAATGGCAGAATACCGAAAAAGGCGACATGAGTTGTCTGTCGAGAAGGGCATGTTATTCTGGGGCCATCGTGTGGTGGTACCAAGAGCAGCACGTGAGAAACTATTGAAATTGTTGCATGAGTCTCACCAGGGAGCGTCCACAATGAAGACAAGAGCAAGGGCTAAGTTTTGGTGGCCCGGTCTGGATCAAGACATTCAGAGGGCCGCTTCAGAATGCAGAAATTGTGTGCAAGCTTTGCCTATGCCCCCGGAACGAAACCGAGTCAGTTGGCCAATTTCGCGGGAGAGGTGGTCGCGGTTGCACGCAGATTACGCAGGACCTATGGCAAACAAGATGGTGTTGGTGATCGTGGATGCACACAGCAATTGGATAGAAGCCATTCCTGTATCCCGAGCGACAGCTAATGCAACGGTGGATGCTATGCGCACCTTGTTCAGCCAGTTTGGATTACCGCGCACCATAGTTACCGACAACGGCACACCTTTCACCGGGGCAGAATTTGCTCGGTTTGTGCAGAAAAATGGGATCGAGCACGTTCGTACCCCGCCTTACCACCCTCAAAGCAATGGGCTCGCAGAACGCGCCGTGCGAACTCTTAAGGATGGGTTGAAGAGAATGCCCGGAGTAGAACTGTCCACGGCTCTGGCAAGAATTCTTTGCAATTACAGGAATTCGCCTCAGGCTTCGGGGTTTTCGCCGTCTGAACTACTTTTGGGCTACCGTTTGTGTACTAGGCTGGACATTTGCTTTCCTCCCAGGAACCACGAATTGCCGAAGAATCCCGGTACTGAGTCCGCCAGTTGGTACTTCGCCCCTGGAGATGCCGTCTATGTGCGCAACTACGGTGCAGGAGACAAGTGGACGCCGGGCAAAGTGAAATCGACGAGTGGAGCACGTCTCGTCACTGTAACTACGGAGGACGGCGTCGTTCGACGTCATGTCGACCAGATACGAAAGCGTTCATCCGACACAGATGCAAGAAGAGAAATATCGACTCCAGAAGAACCATCTCCCGAGGCACCACCTCGAACAAGCAAGGATGCCCTGAAATGCGAAACTGATGACCTTCCCGAAAGCGCTGTTCCGAGCTACGTCGAGCTACGTCGGTCCACAAGAACCAAAAAGCCCGTGGAACGCTACGGCTACTAGGGCGAAGGAGTGTTGCAGATAACCAGTCGGGCCAAACGACGCCCCTCGGCGCATGCGCCATTGTCTCTCTTTCTTTCTCTCCCCTTGCTCTCCTATATATTTCCGAGCTGGAAATAAAGTCTGGTGTTGTTACCCTGCCACCTCGACTGGTTGTCATGTCAGCGCTGCCGGCCTATGGCCAGTAGTACGTAACAGAAACGAATAGGTGTCCTTTCTCTGACGCTCTCTTATAGTCATTTTGTACCTAGCAAGCAATAATGTAGTGCAGTGGTAGCAACTGAATGATCAAAAATCTCTCCTAAATTGAATTGATGGAAAATACGAACAGCGTCACTGGTGGGGTCAGACTCACATGTATCTTAACCCTTTCACTGCCAATCCCAAGATAACTTGGGAAATTGCACTCTTACATGCTCTGCCAATTCTTAGTGCACTCGTTTTATTTGTTTATTTATTTGTTTGTTTATTACATAGGTACATACGTACGTACATACATACATACATACATACATACATACATACATACATCATACATACTTACATACATACATACATACATACATAGCCCCGCCACGGTGGTCTAGTGGTTATGGCACTCGGCTGCAGATCCGAGGGTCGCGGGATCGAATCCCGGCCGCGGCGGCTGCATTTCGATGGAGGCGAAATGTTGAGGCCCGTGTGCTGTGCGATGTCAGTGCACGTTAAAGAACCCCAGGTGGTCGAAATTTCCGGAGACCTCCACTACGGCGTCTCTCATAATCAGAGCTGGTTTTGGGACGTTAAACCCCACAAATCAATCAATCAATACATACATACATACATACATACATACATACATACATACATACATACATACATACATACATACATACATACATACATACATACATACATACATACATACATACATACATACATACATACATACATACATACATACATACATACATACATACATACATACATACATACATACATACATACATACATACATACATACATACATACATACATACATACATACATACATACATACATACATACATACATACATACATACATACATACATACATACATACATACATACATACATACATACATACATACATACATACATACATACATACATACATACATACATACATACATACATACATACATACATACATACATACATACATACATACATACATACATACATACATACTGCTAGCCTGGGTACCAGGCCTTAAGCAGGAGTGGGCATACATAATTTTCAATGGCAAAAGGTTACAACATATAACATTACAAAAACATAGCAAAAAAAAATAGAAAAGTAACTGCACACACAGAAAAACATTGCGTTTTCTACAATGAAAGGCATCATTATATAAACAATACAACAGAAACAAAAATCAGGGTCGGTTCCTCAGTGAATTTATAAGTAAATCAACTGTTTCACATCCCACAACATTAGCTGGTAAACAATTCCATTCACGGGTTGTTCTTGGAAAAATGAATTTTTGAAGGTATCAGTGCCTCTTTAAATTCCTTCCTGCCATTCTCGAGAGGACCCTTCTAAATAAAAACAATGCTGGCGTGACCCGCCGTTTGTGGAGAGGACATACAATTAAACATAAGTTGCAGTAACGTTTTAGACCAGTACGAACCTACTTAAAGTATTGTTGGTGTGTTGCACCGACAGTACTTTAGGTAGATTTGTGTCATGTGCCAGTTGGACTGTGCGAGAAGATTGTCTGAGGTAATAGTGAGATAAGGTGCCACATTGTCTATACTTTAGGTCTGTGTAAATGCCTCTGGACTGCAGAGGGAAATCGTAAACCTTCCCTAAAGCTTGTTTTGGGGCTAGTTTATTATTTAATTGCACAAGTTTACCCTGTAGCACCAAGGCTAATCTGTCTACACTTGGATTGGCTTATAATCGTGTAAATGTGGTAATCGCATCATTGCCAGCTGGCTATCCTCACGATATCGCAACAACATTGAAATGCGAAAGTATGTTGCTGTGCAAGCTCCCTGCCATACTTGAGGAGCGGTGGTCGGCACCTTCACCGTACTGCGTATTCTAGCACACTGCCATCAATAATTAGCACTGGCTATTGTTGGCTCGTGGTTATGATGCTTCTGTACTGATCTGAAAAATGCAGGTTCAACCCTGACTATGGCGGTCACATTTTTGCGATTAGGCCAGAAAGGCTAGAGGCCCGTGTACTGTGTGATGGCAGCACACAGCGAAAGTCCCCAGGTAGTCAGAACTTTAAGAGCCCTCCACTAATCGATGCCTCATAATTATATCATGGTTTTGACGCATAAAACACAATGAATTACTATTGTTGGCTGGTGCTGGATGCAGGATGGCTGATCTCAGTGAAACTATGGAAACATTGGTGAAACGATAGCTATTATTGGCTATTGCAGGCCCATGTTTGCTAAGTGATGTTTAATGTGCACCAAATTATGGTGAGTTGATTCTGGCTCTCTGCTTTTTATGTTGGTAACGTAGTCCTCATTCGATTACATTTTTGCAATATGGGTCGGTGCTGTCCTGGCTTATTTTCTGTTACCCACTGAGCCAGCGTTGACCCATCCCTGCCTCGCACAAAACTTGCAGGGCCGGTTTGCTGACACCGTGATGTACTACGGCCACTACAGCAACGAGACGGTGCGATGGCCCCCACGCAACCCCATGTCATACAACTTGCCGCTAGCGTACTTCTTCACGGTGGCCGTCTGCCTGTTCGCCTGCCTAGTCACCCTGGCCTACAGGTGAACTTGTTCACTCTGTCTTTGTTTCATTACGCCTTGACCAATCCTTGTTTATGTGTGCACATGAGGGATCTGTGAAGCAGAGGTGTGGAAAGGGAGTGTTAAGGCCAAACCTCATACGCGCGAAAATGCACGCAAAAGCGACGGGCGACGCGATGAGCGACGAAACAGGCCGTTCGCGTGACGTGTCACGTAGTCAAAATCGCGCGAACACTCGGTTTTGGAAATCTAGAATTGGTCGCCCGTCGCCCGGAAGTGCCATGCTGATCTAGCCAATAGGAGAAGCCCGGGACAGAATGTATATCAATGACGCACTGCCGGTTGCCGCCATGTGCTTGATATTCATGCACTTACGAAGGAAAAACATTATTACAAGGCTATAAAAAACATTTTGTGTACTTTGCGTAGTAAAACATGCTACTCTACTTTTCAAGCCGTGGTCAACGCACCAGTTTCGCTACAAAATCGACGCCTTCATGCCAGCAACACTGGATATCGCTCGCCGAAGTTTTCGCGTGAATGAAGTTTGGTTATGCAAACTACAGCTCGCGCGACGGTAGCCTGCTTCGCGTCGCCCGTCGCTGTCGCGTGCATTTTCGCGCATATGTGGTTTGGCCTTTAGTTGAGACCACAGCTGTCAGCAAGCTTAACATGAACGCTTCGTAGCATGGCCTCGACCGGCTTGGACCAACGCCAGCGACTCGAAGTGTTGGGCGCAGCACTTCGTTTACGGCGGCTGACGATAGCTGGTAAGCATCTTGATTTGACTGATCGACTTGTCTTTCGCCTGTGTCTGACCAGCAGACTAGCAGCTCCGTGAGCCTAGTGAGGCCAAAGCCACAAGCGAAACAGATCTGTCAATTGAGAGCACCCCTCCCCCCAGGTCAGACATAAAAGAAAGTCGACCGGTCAAATTTAGCTGTGCTCAAGCTATCGTCAGCGACTGCAAACTGTGCCCAACACCTCACAGCACTGGCGTTAGTGTTTAGCATGCTGATGGTTGCACAGGTAAGGCTGATATCCACCTGTGAGACGAAGAGTGAAATTAGGGGCACAAGTTATGCTTGACTCTTGAATAATACATTTTCTGGGTGTGCATATGAAAAGTGTACATGGTGTTTCAGTGTCACACACTGGTTTTGCATGTGAACGATGTCCAATGAATTGTGTATTAAGTCACAAGAACCCAGGTTCGCGAACCAATGTTATAATCTTGTTTTCTCTGTCATTCTTGTGCCCTTGGCTCACCATTTTTGACAATCTATTCATCGGTTCAAGCCTCCATCTTCCCCCGAGCTTCTGTTCTTTGTGCACTGAGTGTGTTTCATCATCGTCATTATCATTTTTATTTTTACCTTGAAGACCTCTGTCTCGGGGGAAACATGCTGGTTAAAATGGAAGGCAAAAAAAATCACAATGTGCGAAAAACGAAGAGATGCTGTGAGGTCACTTCAAGTTTCACAGTTTGGGATGATCAGTAAGCAGCCGTTTCAACATGGGGTTCCACTTGGAGACAACCGTGTGAGGAAAAATGTCCCAGTCCGCAATGACACTAGGCAAAAGAACAACTAATCAAAGGAAGATATTAGAGGAATTGTAGGAGACTGCATAGGCTGGTGTTCAGGAACTGGCCGCCCACTTATACTCGGCCTGCCGTATGGTTGTTGTTCTCTTAAAGCACGTCAAGGATGCGTAAACCTTAGGGAGAGCAAGAGATTAGTGCAAGGCTGGTTTTTGAACATGGATCTAGGTCACTGTTGTCAGCTGACAATCATCAAAGAAGAAGTGGGCAGGAAGTGTTTTATTTGCTATAGAAAAGCAAGCTAGATTATTAAAAAGAAAAAAGTTTGTACACGTAGGTGTTGAGGGCTGTGGGAAGCTGCTGAAAAAGTAGAAAAATCTCGATCATGTACATGACGGCATAAAAGGCAGTTTGTCATGTTGAATGCTGCTATCATGTCGATATCCGATCTTTCATCTCAGGGAGCTGGTGTACAAATGGTATGCATATATGTTGAGTTCTGTGGGAGGGTAAATGTGGGTCTGAAGATACTGCATTATAGCCAGCCCTGCACCATGAACA
>JABSTT010004796.1:0-55105 GCA_013339685.2 Hyalomma asiaticum
GTTACGTTATAAGTGGCCTAAGCTAGATCCGAAAATTCGTTATAGTGGCATTACTATTTTTCATTTAATTTGTTAGTTTGATGTGGAACTGTAACATGTTTTTTCTGAAATAAGAACGGCATTGCAGAAAGGCAGTCAGGGGGCTTCTATAATAATAAGTGCTTGTGTTTTTTGTGCCATAAACACGATATCATTATGAGTCACATGTTATTGTAAAGGTATTCGGAGTAATTATCTCAACCTGGAGTTATTTAAAAGGCATCTAAATCTGAGCGCACAGGTGTCTTGTGAATTTCATTCCCATTGAAATACGGCTATGGTGGCTGGGATTCAATCTCGCTAGCTCAACCATAGCAAACCAACACTCTAGCCAGTAAGCTATACCATGGCGGGTTAGTCAAGGGGCTGCCATAGCGGAGGTCGTGTTCTCAAGTGAATGTGTGTGTGTGTGTGCGTGCATATGTTTTTCCGTCACGCCGTTTAGTAGTGAATACACATGGAATACTGTGCTGGCATTTTTGTCGCTGTGTTGTTTGTGTGACCACCTCGTCCTGTCTTGTCTTCTTCTCTTTTCTGCTGCAGAGCTGGATTGTTGCCTGTAAGTTTTTCTATCTCTGCTGTTCTGTGGTGATAGATCTCTCTTCTTTCTTGAAATGTGGTTTTTAAAGATTACTCATAATGTAACTGTTACCAAGAAGATTGTGATAATGATTAGGAGAAAGGTGAGCTTGAAACTGTTCTTGAGAAGGTTTTTTAAGAAAAAGTAGAGGTTGAAAACTGATAACTTATCGATGAAACTCTCTGCAGCTTGTGCACCGTTTGCATAACGAAAAGGATTGTAACAGCAGCACTTGAAATGTTGTTTCCACGCGGCTTGGATCTCCAAATTTTGGGTAGTGCCGTACACACAGTTTCGTGCCTCCATTAGATGTATGTTCTGTGCCCGTAGAACAGAATGAATTATATGTTTCATAGTGTGATTCGTTTGTAGGCTAACACAAACCAGTGTGCTCCAACTGTGTGCCTTTGTTGCCAACTGCTGTTTATTTTTATGTTGTATCCTACCATAGTCACTCGCTAAGGTTAGCATAATGGGTGAAAGAGAACCGCAATCAAGGATAACAAAAAATTGTGATGGCGCCATAAGATTGCCTTCACGACAACATCGGCCACTTAGATCCATCGTGTTGGCAGGCTCGTACTGCTCGACAGCTCACTTAACCATTGCTGCCGTGCAACCATACAGCACTGTGGGGGCGATCTGCACACAGTTGATCGATACGTTGAAAAAAAAAAAAAGAACTTATTTTGAGGATGCGCTTGCATCCTCAAAACAGTATGCATTGTTGAGTTTGGTGCGTCTTGCTGTACCCCTTCAGCTGCTGTTGTGACTCATATCTGAGTGCTGTCAAGCCTGTCTTGTTCGCAAGTGTGTATTGTTATTGTGAATACAAACAGCACCGCACCTTTCAGTGTAGTTTGTCAGTGTTTTGTCTCTCTCACCATTAAAAACTCAATCTAATCCACGATGTGATTGGGAAGCACACAGTTACAGGTGATGCGAGACTAATTTTGGCTGCCCAGTTCTCATTAGCGTGCGCCTAAACCTAAGTAACACACTGGTGCATGAAATGCAGCCATTGAAACTGCATTTGCAGTGCTCTCACCGAAATGTAGTGGCTGTGGTCCATAATTGAAGCCGCAACCTGTTGCAGAGCAGTGCACGACCATAGCTACTACTACCAATGTGTGCCACGTTATTGTTATTCTTTTCATTTCATATTGTTAGTCTTTTCATTTCCTTCCTATTTCACCTTGTTATTCCATTGTTTTACCCTCGGATGCACAGAGTTTTGCAGTAGGACGTGGGGTATAACGAAACAAAACTGACTAAGGAAATAACATTTATAATATGTACGAGGATGCCATGTTAGGCTGACAATTGAATTAAAATGCCAGTACAACGAGAAGTGGAGTGCACACAATAAAAAAAATAACAATGTAACGCTTTACGTGTTATCCATTATACAATAGTGTGAAGTTGAACAAGATAGCTTGTGATCTGAAATAGAAACCACCTCCTTTTTTTTTTTTCCTTTAGTAGAGGGTAGATGCTGAGCAAAGATATATGAAGTTATGTGTTTGCTGAATTATTTGACAGCTAGCGGGCCATGAATGCGACTCTGTCCACTTTGGTCACAACGGCGTGTTTGTGCTGACCTGCGTTCCGTTATTTGAACCATGCAGCCTAACCCGGTCGTACAAGCAGAACTACATTGAAACGTCGATAGGCGTGAAGGACGTCTACTGTGCCAAGGTGTTCTCAGCCTGGGACTTCAGCATCGCGTCCCGCGAGGCGGCCATGCTCAAGTCACGCAGCATCTACAATGAACTCAAGGTGGGCTCGACAGCTAGTTAATCATGCAGATCATGTGCTTTGAATATGCGTTCGAAACCTGAAGGTTTACTTAAAACATTTTAAACTGCCCAGTGAAATGCACAGATGCTCTTGGAAACACTGTGAATCCAGGGATGTGTGAACGATATATCTTTATGGGCCCACCACTAGGCTACATGGCGAACGATGGAACCCACTTATAACAATACTGAAGTTCGATGTAAATTGCACTGTGATAACCTACAGTTGTTATAGTAGGGCTGCATGAAAAAAAAAGAGGCTAAATAGGGAACACCAGTGCTGTTGTTCGGGTGTGTATTGTGTGTGTGAGTGCCGGGGGAGAGTAGTATGCTTCACAACATGACAGTGAGCACAGCAATGGTCAGTGATGACACCCTGAATGAACCCTTAGCTGCAATAAAAGAGCCCCCCTCCTGTCCTTGCCTGAAGTCAGGGCAGTCTTAATCCCCACCCTTTAGTTCAGTGGTCAGAGGGGGTAGCAGCCTTTTTGGGAAAGTTAGTTGAATTACCTCAAGGCCAGCCCTGAAACCACTGACCTTTGTTACCTTCTTTTTAGGGTGGCAGCATGGAAGAGGGACGGAGGAAGGTTATGGGGGAAAAGCTGGTTTCTATTTTGTTCTATTGGGTTTCTATTGCGTTTCTATTGGTTCCTATGATGGGGCCAGCCTCTTGTAAAGGGGCAACAATAAGTGTGCTGTGGCCACAGTATGTTTTCTTCTCAAAGATTTCACATTCCATTAGCTCTTGTCACCAGCACAAGTTAGGCCCAGCAGCCAGAAATTATTGTTATAAGCAATAATGTGTGCTTGAGTGTGTTCTAGATCTCGAGTAAACAAATACCATGCACAAAAACCAACACATTTGGCTCCTGATTAGCTTTTCCACCAAGACCAAGGAGTTGTGCTTGCCACTGTCATTGTTCAGTGAGAGCTGTTTACATGCCTGGGCACAGGTTCAATCATAAAGCCTTTGACCTTTAACTGTTTGGTTGGGTTTGGGACCACATGACAGTATTTATGCTTCCCATGTAGTGCTGCTGCTTTGGAGAAATTCTCAGTCTTGATTAGGGGCTTTTTCTTTTTGGCTCACATATTGTCTATCTGACATAAGAATAGTGTCATTATGTATAATGTATTTACTATCATAATGAACCCGCTTTTGTTTTTTGGTTTTGTTTTTTTCGAGAAGCATTATTGTGAGTATGGGAGGAGGGGTTCATTATACAGGAGAAAAAAAAAAGTCAGGATTTATAAGACCGACCGTACCGGCCACCATAACTCACACAGCAACAGCAAGTATCCAACAAAGTTCTTGAAACAACTTAAAAAACAAAAATGCTGCAGAATGGGCTGCGAACTCAAGGGGCATAGCAGTGCAACACCGGAGGCATGTCATCTACGCACGCCTCCACCACAGCCTCCAAAGGCGCACACAGTCTCGGAGGCCGCACATTCATATCATGAGATAGCGCTATAAGCGGGGAGGTTTCTTTCACATTTTAAAGATGGTGCTTTGACACAACACACGTAATTTTTTTTTTATGCAACCAGCGGTGTTTGTGCTCATGGCAACTGTTTAGCAATGTTGTTAAACTGTTTCTAGACATTTTTTTTTTTTTTTTCATTGTTGAGGGCGGTATAGTGGCATGATCTTCTGCATCATTAAAACCGTCAATGGCACCGGCAGTCACACTGAAATACAATCCACAGATAATACATTCATTAGAAGTTTTCTTTTTTCAGTGTTAAAAAAGAGGGGGGGGGTGTTCGTTTTGCGAGTGGGTTCATTATGCGAGCAAATACGGTAATAGCAGGGTATAAACACATATTCCTGACACGGTTCTAATGGCAGTACTATTCTTCATTTACTTCATTACAATAATTTGTTACATCGCATCACCTATAAGTTGAACCTCATTGTAATAAATTACCGTTACATTGAATGATGTAAAATGTGTTATTACCATTAAAACAGTACTGTGAATACACATCTATAGAGAATTATGCAATGTAGCAAAGCAGTTTCCATACACATCATAGTGAATTCGTATTAATGAGGTGTTGTGGCTCTCCCGAGGTTTGACGACACATGTACACTGTGCCAACATTGTGCCAACATTGCTGTCCGTGCAGGAGCTGTTATCAATGGAGCGGCGAGCCGTCGAGGCACCACCCACGTGGGGGTCCAGGATAGGCAAGTTCATGGCGCGCGTCAACGTGAACCTGGTCATTCTAGCCATCATGGCGGGCTCCGGCGCACTCGTGTATCGCTTGTTGTCCAAGAAATCTCTCGAGGTATGCCAGGGCGACTGAAATAAACGGGAACAAGAGAGGAAAGTGACATTTTCCTTTTTTTTTTCTTCTTTGGTTGCACATGCTGTGTGTCCTTTCTTTTCTTTTCTCTCTCTCTCTCCTCTCTCTTTTCTTTTTTTTTTACGTATGGTAAGAACGGTTGGTGTAACCGGTGATAACCCGGTCACAATTTTCGTTTGTGTTGCTGTTACTCAGCAGATGTCAACCTCACGATTTTCAGTAGAGTAGAACCTCGTTATAACGAACCTGGATATAATGAACCTATTGGATATAACGAAGCAATTGCAATTCGCCCTGAAATTCCCATAGATGAAATGGATATTGGCTATAACGAACTAACGGTTATAAGGAAGTAATTATTGCTCCCCCTTCAACTTCGTTATAATGAGGTTTTACTGTACGTGTAAGACTGATATGTCGCCATGTGTTGAGTTAACTGACTGAAATGGCTGTTGTTTGCTTACCATGAATAAACGGGTGGCAGTTCGCGCTTGCAGTGTGCCATGCGTACCTTACGCCTTTCCTTGTCTTCTCGCGCATTGTAAAACGCAAAAACAAGTGTTAGCTTTACCCTTTCACTGCAGTGTGTTAGTGTCAGCTTGGCTGCAATATTCAAGTGTTATGTGACGAAGCATACTACATGCAGGCCACTTGTTGCAGCACGTTTCACATTTTGTCCCTTAATTACAAACTTCGAATAGTTCAAATAGTAAAGGTTTGGTGAGGATCAAATTGAAAAGCAAGCACCATTCAAAAAATGCTTGGAAAGTTGAATACTCGCACACCTCTTCTAGTAACCATTACTGTCCCGCGAGAACCACGTGAAAGCCAATATAGTCTCGCTTGTTGTGAAGTGGTGTGCCAAAGCTCTCGAAGTTCCCCGAATAGTAAGAAAGGCGAAAACCTGTCTTTCTCGCTTTCATAACGTTGTTAATTAGCGTAGCAAAGAAAACTTTGCCATGAAGTGCCAATTAGCCTTGATTGATGCGCTTTCTTTTTCAATCCCAAGTACCGTATTTACCCACATAATTCGCGCCCTCGCATAATTTGCGCACCCCTAATATTTGGCCAGCTTTGGAAAAAAAAAAAATTTCCTCGCATATTTTGCGTTCCCCGTTCCCAGCTCGCCGGTGCGCACGCACGGACAGACTTTTAACAGCCGCGCGTCCGCGCGCCTCGCTGCACAGGCGAGCGCACTCATACGCAAAAGGAGCTGCGAGTGTGATGCCCCCTTTTCCAATTCTTTTCTCCGGAAGCACCCGAAGCCCAAAGCACGGTCACTAGAATCAAAGCATGCGAGTGGGGCGACGAAAACGGCTGAAGCAGAGACCAAACGAGCCCGGCCTATCTCCGCCACTCGGAGGGCAGATGTGATAACATCACCCCGATCGGGACACCTGCCGTCGATGCGGGCAGGAAAGTCCCCGCCCGTCTTTAACGAGCATGTAAAGGCACGAGGCGGGGGGAGTGTCGCTCGGCTGCCGAGCGATCACATGGCTCCCGAGATAGCGCTGGCACGCGTGCTATCTCGGCAGCCATCAGCAGGCGGCTCGTAAACACTTCTACTTGCTGCGCTCTCAACGCGAAGGGACTGCAAAAAGTGTCCCTGGAGCAGCAGTATTCTCTTACACCAGCATTTTGCAGTGTTACGTGAGATTGTATCCAAAAGAGTTAGCCACGCTAGTTGCATTAGATTACACATTATTTCAAATGTGTTCGCGAAATATCCACGTAATTTGCGCACCCCCTTTTTGGAGCTCTAAAATCGCGAAAGAAAGTGCGCAAATTGCGCGAGTAAATACGGTAAAATGTGCGAATGGGTATCAGTTAGCGGGAACTGCATGTGTTAGTTACCCTGCATGAAACTGCGTGCAGTGTGTTACATACTTAGAAAGCTGTTGTCCTGTGGTTCCTCTGTATAGGGTTATAACTAACTTCAGCAATAGAGGGAACATTAAAAGCTGCGTTTCCCTAGAAAAACAAAAATGAGGTAGTTAACGCAAGTAAGCTTCCCTTTCACGCAAAGCTTGTAATAGTCGAGGCTGCGTTGGCGTAGTCGGCGTTGTTGTGGTCGTCACGCCAAAACTCCCATAAGAGTGGAACCCCCGGCGCCCACTGTGGAGTGGCAGAAGAAGCTAATACGTTCGCTTCTTCCACCACGTCATAGGGAGTGGGGCGTGTCGAAGGAGAGAAAATTTGTTGCCATTGCTAGGGTTTGGACCCAGAACTCCACCCTCCTATGGCAAGTGTCCTAACCATTAAACTACACAGCCATGCTTACGAGATGGGAACATATCTTGTCCGTATGAATGTCTTGGATTTTCTACCACCCAACAGGAAGCAAGAAAGAAAAGTACCGTATTTACTCGACCCGAACATGCACCTTTTTTCCGATAAAACGATAATATAACGAGTCCAAAAATCGTATGCGCGTTAGAATCGAGTGCGAACTAACTAAACCGTTACTACGGGTGCAGCTTACGATCGAGGGCACGGTAGAATAGATTAAATGTGGTACTAAATCAGCCACACATGCCCAACTTTGATTTCCCCTCATTTTTTTTAACAGGAAAAGGGCTGCCAATTTTGTTTGTTTGTTTGTTTGGTTGTTTGAGCCATAGTCAAAGGAGGGTGTGCTTATTTTGTGGAGTCCTCCACTGGTGTAGGACTCTGCATAAAATAAAAGGCTGTCCTATGCTTGCATCCTGCCCCCTCAATTTCAAGTGAGAGGGTTCTTCACCACTTTTATGTGCGCTGTTAAAGTGCGCAGAAAGCACATCCTTTTTGAACACGTTGAGCAGGTAATTTTTCTGCATGGTACACAACTGGTGACGAGCGCATAACGAGAGGTCTTTTCAACTTGCTGCAGTTTAGTGAAATGCCCTTTCATTGATTTATTTTAAAAAGGTAATACAGTAGAACCTCGTTATAACGAACCCGGATATAACGAACTATCGGATATAACGAAGCAATCGCAATTCCCATTGAAATTCCTATAGATGAAATTGATATTGGTTATAACGAACTAATGGTTATAACGAACTAATTGCCGCTCCCCCTTCAACTTCGTTATAACGAGGTTTTACTGTGTATTGTGTAGATGATCTTACTTCATGGGCCGTGCCACCTTGGGCTGTTGCACGAATTATTTTTTTCATTTTCTATGCCCTAGCCTCAAATGAACTATGCAATAACACATCGAATGCACGTGTACAATTATTGTTTCAGTCATATTAGTCTGTGGTAGCATCATTTATATAGTTACTACAGGTTGGCAGTGGCAACATTATCAGCCCAATATGGCCGTGCTTAAACACCTACTGTAAGAGGTCTATATAATGCGATTGTATATGAAAGACTATATAAATCCTGCGCTAACTGCGACCCTGTCTTGCATTGTGAAACGACATAGGGCATCGCAGCTAGCACAGGACTAAGTTAATTAGAGAGAGAGACCTTTTCCTTGCATAGGCTGATGATGATGATGATGATATTTATTTATTTTATTTTATTTAATACATACTGCGGACATGTAGTCCATGCAGGGTAGGCAGAACACAATGGGTTTATAAGTTGAGTTATGCAGTCTTGAGCATACAACTGGAAAAAAAGCATACAACTGAAAAAGCATACAACTGAAAAAAAAAGAAAAAAACCAGGAAACACACTTTTGAGTGAACACCCTAAACAATGCAAGTGTGCACAGTGTTTACATACGTAAGTTATTCCAGTCATTAATGGTGCGCGGAAAAAAAAGAAAATTTGAAGAGGTTAGTTCGGGCAAAATAGGGGGTTAGAGCATTTGAGTGGTGTTGTCGAGTAGGCCTCGTCATTAGTGGACTTAAATATGCTGCCGGATCGAGCGCGAGTTTATTAGTAAGTAACTGTGAAAGAAAGTCAAGCCGTAATTTTGTTCGACGCGATTCAAGAGAGGTCATGTGCGCAGACCGACGTTCCTGTGCTGGGCGAGATGACGGTGTCTCTGACGGTGGGCGCACTGTGCTTTGTGCTGCCCGCCCTGTTCCTGGTCTTGTCCCGACTGGAGTTCATCGAGCGGGTACAGACAAGGCTGTACCTCAACTTGACCAGGTACGTGTTGTGGGCTCTTGTGATTACCACGTCCAGTTCGTGATACTACAGTAGAACCTCGTTATAATGAACCCGGATATAACAAGCTATCGGATATAACGAAGCCATCGTAATTCCCCTTGAAGTTCCTATAGATGAAATTGATATTTGTTATAACGAACTAATGTTTATAACAAAGTAATTACCACTCCCCCTTCAACTTTGATATAACAAGATTTTACTGTACATTTAAAAAATGAGTGCAAAGCGTTTGTTCTTTGTCACATCTGCACAGGAATGGTGAGGCAATGGAGAGTATGTGGTAAGTTTTTAAAGTAGAGAACTCTGGGATATCTGGATAATTTGATCGCCAAGACCTCTACAAATGAACGAGCATAATTAGAGAGTCTAGAAAGCAAAGTTGGGGCCTGTTCGCTGGACCTTTGGTGAACCTTGGGTAGTCAAATTTAACGCAGAGTCCCCGAGAGCACACTTCATACTACCATCTGTTAATTTCGTTGCATGTACAGCACCAGAATTTAATCGCAGCTCACAATAGATGTGATTGTAGCGGAGCCGGTGTGTGCTTGAAGGCAGAATTGCCATTAAAAGGGCGCTGTACAGAAAGAAAACAAAAAAAAACATTAGGACGACAAGATGGGTGGCACTTCCAATTGAGCTTATTCTTGTCACAAATCCCTGCCTTGTGCTTTCCTGTGGTTCCTGGTTTATTCACTCATACCAACTTGCACTAATTTGTGAATTTGTAAGGCATTACTAACCCTCTCGGACCCCCAGCCTTTGTTTCTTGAACTCTTATTGTTTTAAGAGACGAGCTCTTTATGCCAACCGTGACCTGTCCAGTCTGGAAAAAAAATTGAGGATGATCTCTCTGTCATAGAAATCGGCATAACACGAAAATTAAATACATCTTCAGAAGCATCTGAATGTTTCTTGCACGTCAAGATGAACTTGTCCATTGCTATTGGTTTTTCAATGATGTGGCACCGGTTCACGTCAGTGCACCCACGGTGACACTCGACGACGCATCGGCTATAACCCGACAACTAAATGTCTGTGACAGTGGCCAGCCCCTTGTAGTAACTGAAGTAGTTTATTTAGCAACTGGACAAAGTCGATAGTAAATTCTGCGCGCCAATGGCATAAATCATGCTTACTGCTTTGACCAGTCAATTATCGTTGCCATACTGCATCACCTAACGTACCTGTTCTCTTGGTGCCATCACACTCAAAGAGTAGTTGGTGGAGAAAGGCCATCCAGAAAAGGTGAAGTGAAGGATGGTGGCACCATCCCGGGCAAAGGGTACCTTGATGTGCGTGAGTTGAGCCAAACAAGCGTCTCAAAAGAGAAGGGCAGAAGCAAGATAAAAAGAATGTAACCTCGTTCGTACAGCTCCAAACATGTCCGCGGGTACATCCGTCAGTAGAGCGCCGGGTACCTTTCGTCGCAGGGGGTGTTGACACAGCCGAACTGGGTTTGATTCCCAGCACGTCCGTGTCAACGAAAATTTCCTGCTAACTTTCCTTTGGCGTTCATACCTGTATGTTTTACTACGTCACTTCTGTTATGGAGAGAATGTGGTGGGATCATGGTGAACCCCGGCATGAAGCACTTTCGTTAAAAAAAATTATCGTCATTAAAAATGTGTGTGTGCACTTATGTAAAATGCACATCATTTGCACATGCACTTATTTCTTCTCTTGCACTCATGCCCTTTGCCTACTAGCACATACAGGCGGATGCATTTCATAGCATAGCATAGAATGGCATACAGTAGAACCCCGCTGATACGTTTTTCACGGGACAAGAAAGTAAACGTAAGAGCCGGGATACGTAAGAGCCGAGAAACGGGAAAAATGGAAAAATGAGAGAAGTGGTGATCGGCAAACAATCTTATTTCAGTGCTAGCTCTTTCAGTGCACGCATGTGCACACTCGGCTACGATTTCGTCGACAGAGAAAACGTCGGAGGTGACAACGGCGTCATCGATGGAAACGTAATCACTGTACGCGATTCCGTCAGAAACAGTTTGCACAACTGTGCCATAATTTTGCTGGCGGAAGCCGGAAACGTAATGGGCGTCACCCATTGTGCGGTTAATACAGTCAAGCCAAGTCAAGCTACGTGAAAAGTCAATATTGCCGTCGGCAGTGGCCGCTTGGAGTGTCGGTTCGCAACGTAACATACGAGAATGTTACCGCACTGCGACGTAACAGCGGGGTTCCTAATGCATTGAATCCTATGGGAGCTATGCTGGGACCAACCAAAAACGACGTAACAGCCAGGAAAACACGGCAGCCAGGAACGTAACAGCAGGGTTCTACTGTAGTATAGCAAGAGGGTCGGAAGGGGAAGTGAGGGTGAGAGGGAAGCAAGGTAGGGGAGAGGAGGAAGCATAGCTTAGGCGTGTACAGTGTAGTATAGCAAGGCGCGGGAAAGCGAGGTGAAGGTGTGGAGGGAAAGGGACGTCACAACTGGACATTGCCTGCCAAGCCAATTTGAAGCTGGACACGTGATCCAAGTCATGTGACATGACATGACAGCAAGTTACGTAACGTATCCTCACCAGAACCATGCAGCAGCTAGCCGTATGACGTGTTCCTGTCAAAACCATGCAACACCTAGTAACATGACAAATCACGCGACTTAGTTTGCCTTGTAAATGCCGGAAGAATCTGGGTCGGCCACAAGCTCCGCTTTTAGTCCGTCTAGCCTTGCAGAACTAGTGCAAGCTGCCCACATTGTGTCTGTGTGCGAATGCAAATTTTTCTTTGTTGCCTTCGTGAGCTTGTGCCGCTCTCACAAGACTGCCTTCCCTCGCAGGGTGACCCTGGCCAAAATGGTGCTGCTGGGTGTGCTCATGTACTTCTGGCTGGCCTCCAAACAGGTCAGCATTATTACCGCAGTTGCAGCGTGCCATGACTCTCTGAAACGCGTCTGCTTAGGTCTCCATTGCTGCACTCAGGTGGTCAGTGCAATCACGCTGCGAAATGTGTCTTTGTGTCATCACGTCCAGCAACTACTAAACTACAATTTAGTACTTGTTTACGCACCGCCAAGAACCAGTTCACAGCGCTGCAGGCAAATCAAATGGACCCATGCTGTTGTTGAAGGCTGCCGCAGATTTAGTAATTGTTGACGCCAAATCATTGTGATTCCATTACGCTGTTTTCTGCAGCCCATGCAGGAAGCACAGCTCAGTCAGTGTCCATGGGGGGTAGGGGGAAAGGGAGTGAAAGAGTAGAAAGGAGAGGCAATGTAGATGGTCGTCTGCTCCAGAAATTTTGACCACCTGGGGTTCTTTAACATGCACTGACATCGCACATCACACAGGCCTCTGGCATTTTCTCCTCCATCGAAAATGCGACTGCCGTGGCCAGATTTGAACCTACATCCTTCTTAAAGGGCCCCTAAACAACCCCGAGGTCCGAAATTTGTTTTAAAGATATAACTGCGCTCCTGTGCGATGTGAACATGCTTCCGCAAGAATTTTGCGAATAGGTGCAATAATAAAGAAGTTACACGGGTTTAAGTGGCCGCTTGCGGCGGTTTCGTTTTCTCGGTCGGCCTCCCCACCCTTTTCTGCCGAGGAGAGGGTAGGCGCGGCTCGCCGTCGAGACTCCGCCCACTTTTGACACGTGACATGAAGTGAGCAATTGACGTCATTGACGCTTCCGCTGCAATTACGGTTGCTCCTGCGCTCACGCCGGTGGGACGGCCAGAGGATCTGACAATAGACCTGGTTTCGACCAATCAACGAGCTACAACTGCGCAAGGTTGTTCGCGGTAGAACGTGACGACACCTAGGATGCGAGCGCGACTGGTCAATCGCAGGAAAGAGGCGCGGGAATTGTTTTTTGAAATACGGCGTCTGTGTGGCGCGCAGCGCTGTAATATTCGCAGAATGTGACCGCCGCAACCTTCTCTATGATTGAGTTAGTTTGTTTCGGTGTCTAAAAAAAAGTAGGAGCCTGTTTAGCGACCCTTTAAGATCCACAGTCAAGCACCATAACCCCTAGACCGCCTTTGCAGACAGTTACCAGTGCTGTTCTGGACAGTACAGTTTGTTCCTTCTTTCAGCGTGAGGACCGTTGCTGGGAGAGCCGTCTGGGTCAGGAGCTGTACCGGCTTCTGGTAGTGGACACGGCGTTTGTCCTGCTGCTGACCACGGGCGTGGGCGAGGCCCTGCGCTCGGTCATCTACAAGCACATAACACCGCGTGTGGGGCCTCCCGAGCTGGACATTGCACACAACACTCTGGATCTCATCTACACCCAGACGCTCGTCTGGTGAGTCTTGCGCCCTTGGGTCACTCCTGAAGGAAAGTGTTATATGCATTTGGTTTTTGAAGAGTCAGTTTCAGCAAGCGAGATTCAGTTTCAGCAAGCGAGTCAGTTTCAGCAAGCGAGCTGTGGTGGTCGAATAGCTGCCTTCTGGCGATTCATGCAAGTTGAAAATGAAGGACCGGATGTGCAGTAGGACCTCGTTCAGAAGTTTGTGAAAGGAAGTTGACAGGAAATGTGCTGTTTAGGAAAACACATAGTCCAGACTCGCTGTAAAGGGTACCTAGTTTTGCCCCAATAGGGAAGAACTAGTAGAGCTTTGAAAGGACTTTGCTGTTTCACATAGTTTTGAGCTCATCGTTTTATTGACAGTGCAAACTTCAGTATTTCTTTGCTTGCAAACTAAAGCATGTTGCTGCACGGCTGCAACAGAGTTCACTCAGTGACCACGATCAGTAGCCATCACAACGCTATTAGCATTTGGGAACTCAAAGTGTTTATGCTGCCCCTTGTTTCAACCTTGAAAATGCACCACGTTTCCAGGCAGATTACATAACAAATAAAACAGGGTGCATATTAAAATGGCTGTTCTCTCAACTCGCCCATACTTCACATGTGTTCGTCAATGTAAGGTGTGTGGACTGCGTTGAGCGTGGATGCGCAGACAACATTGCGTTGTGTTCAGCCTCGCACATTTGTTCATTTCAGTGAAAGGACAACCAAAATGGGCATTGAGAACTTCACGAGAACACAGTTTGCATTGGTCAAATAAGAGGAAGACAGATCATTTAGCTTACGATTGAAATGGAGACATATGAAGCAGACAGACAGAGACAAAGCGTCAACCTAACAAGCATGAGGGGGTTACGAATCAAGCCTGGGGCACCGAGGTGACAAGATTTCCGCTACCACTCATCCACGGCGGCTCTTTGCCCATGGTACATTTTGTAAATAACACAATCAGCAGCTGTAGTGAGGGTGCTAGTGTTCGATAGGCACTCTTACTCGATCCTATTCAATCCTAGTCGATCCTATTTGTAACAATAGCTGATTGCAAAACAGTTCGGCATAAGCAAATTCTACACTGATTGCTTCACATGACATCAATTCCCACAAAGCATGGAATGTGCTGGATTTTATTTTTTGTTTTTTAGATATACAGTAGAACCCCGCTGTTACGTTCCCGGCTGCCGCGTTTTCCTGGCTGTTACGTCGTTTTGGGTCAGTCCTGGCATAGCTCCCATAGGATTCAATGCATTAGGAACCCCGCTGTTACGTCGCAGTGTGGGAACATTCCCGTATGTTACGTTGCAAATCGACACTCCAAGCGGCCACTGCCGACGGCAATATTGACTTTTCACGTAGCTTGACTTGGCTTGACTCTATTAACTGCACAATGGGCGATGCCCATTACGTTTCCGGCTTCCGCCGGCAAAATTATGGCACAGTTGTGCAAACTGTTTATGACGGAATCGCGTACAGTGATTACGTTTCCGTCGATGATGCCGTTGTCACCTCCGACGTTTTCTCTGTCGACGAAAT
The DNA here is from genome assembly GCA_013339685.2 of Hyalomma asiaticum. Lineage (NCBI taxonomy): Eukaryota > Metazoa > Arthropoda > Arachnida > Ixodida > Ixodidae > Hyalomma > Hyalomma asiaticum. Next base: position 14,647 of record JABSTT010004796.1, read on the forward strand.
CGTAGCCAAGTGTGCCGATGCGTGCACTGAAAGCGCTAGCACTGAAATAAAAGTGTGTGCCGATCACCACTTCTCTCATTTTTCGATTTTTCCCTTTTCTCTGCTCTTACGTTTCCCGGCTCTTACGTTTATTTTCCACGGTCCCGTGAAAAACGTATCAGCGGGGCTCTACTGTAGCGAGGCTATCCTCATGTCATTGAACTCACTAAGTTTGACTTATTTTTGTCAGTCTTTTCACTGCCACTCTCATTCGTTTCACGTCATGAGCGATTGTTGGCGCGCAGGGCTGGCATGTTCTACTGCCCACTGCTGCCCCTGGTGGGCTGCGTCAAGCTGGTGCTGACTTTCTACGTCAAGCGAGTGAGCGTCATGTGCACTCAGCCGTCGGTGCGGCCATGGCGAGCCGTGCACGCCCAGACAGTCTTCCTCGGCCTCACCTTCTTAAGCTTCGTGCTGGCCACGGGCACCCTGGGATACGCCTTGCTCAGGTAAGGTTGCCGTCTCTTGACAAATCGGTGGTCGTGTGTTCGGAGCTGTGCGACTAGCAAAATATTGAGTGCGAAGCGAATTCGATGTTTGAAGTGCGAATGGAATATTTTTCAAGTACTGGTTAGAATATTGGTTCAATACTAGTACCATGCTAAATTACTGAGAAATGTATTACTTAACATGTGGGAAAGTGAATTTATTGCATGGCTAGTGTACTCCCACAATGTTGTTCCTAGAAAAATAAGTCAAGTTAAATGAGAATAGTCCAACAGAGAACTGCACTGGTGCATGAGTTAACTTCACAGCAGTGCACGAGTGCTAGATTCGCCACAGTGCGCTAGTGGGCATTCACTGCAGTACGTAATTGTTATGTGGCGAAGCATACTGGTAATTAACCACTTGTCATGAGACAGCATATTTGGCCCCTTTTATTATTACAGTCTACAAATAGCTTGAGTACTAGTAAAGGTTAGGCACGAATCGAATAGCAAAACTATTCAAAAGTTCAAACATTCGCACACCTTCAGTTTAAGTGTAGGCAAACTTGGTTCATTATCATCTGATGAATGTTGTATTGCGTGCGTCAAAGAAATGCGAATTTATTGAAGAGGAGCACAGCTGAACTTTCATGTAGTTTTAATAATAACATTAAATTACAGAGAAATGTATGGGCAAAAACAAATTTATTGCCTGACTAGTCTCGTAATGTTATCCCTACAAAAAGAACAGTCCTAGACCTAAAGAGCAATCCGAAGAATACCTGTGAATGTGCATAAGTTAACTTTACTGCAGTACACGAATGATAGCTTCACCGCAACATACGAGTGTTAGCTTTGCAGCAGTACATGGGTGTTATGTGATGAAACGTACATGTAGGAATGGCCTACTTGTCACTGAATATAGCATATTTTTCCTCTGAGTTGCAATCTGTAGCTAGTTCAAATAGTAAAATTTTAGTGGGAATTGAGTCAAATAATGAACACTATTTGAAAGATATACTCAAGAAATTGAATATTCGAACACCCCTGCGTTGTCCTCAGGAGTGCACATTTACAAAAGGGGTCCAACTGGTGGGAGAGACAGAGTGGCCAGCCGCGTCACTAAATTACAGCTTTGTAAAAAGCAGAGCTTTGGTTGCAAGGTGAATTCGATTTCCAAATGTGAATCAAACCGAATATTTTTCTAATAATGTTCAAATACCTTTTAAACATTTCCATGTTAAATTACACATGAGCTGTACTGTTAAACATGGTTTAAAAAAAAACGAGTTTACTGCATGACTAGTGCACTACCACAACGCTGTTCCTTGAAAAGAAATAAATAATAAGAAACGAGCCCTAAAGAACAGAGAACTGTGCAGATGCAAGGGTTAGCCTCACCACAGCACACAAGTGTTATGTGGTGAAACGTACTGCATGCGGGAACGGGCTGCTTATCAGAGGACAATACTATACTTTGCCCCTTAATTACAAACCTCGAATAGTTCATAGTATAACAAAAGCTGGGTATAAATTGAATCAAGTAGCAAATGTTATTTGAAAAATATTCAATATTTCAAATATTCACACACCCTTAGAGTAAGTGATGTCCCTTATAGCCTTGTGTCATTTGTACGAGTGTGTCTTATAAAAAGGTTCAGCTGTGCGTCTTCTGGTGCAGTGTGAGTACAGCAACCAACTATCGAACATGCGCAGAACAATGTCTCTTACAGCCATTTGTCATTTATACCCAGTGTCTCTTGTGTTTCACTGTACCTCCGGTGGAATGTGGTTGCAGCATCCAACCGTCGAAGGTGTGCGGTCCGTTCAAGGGGCTGGAGACAACGTACACGGCCTTCCTGTCCCTGTTCCACCTCGAGGAATGGTCGACCCCGGAGCAGACGGAGACACGCCGCGCGTTCCAGTACCTGCTGTCGCCCTTCGCTTTCTTCCTCGGCATTGTGGTGCTCAGGTGGGTGGTCCTCGCAAGGGCGACACAAAGGCAACGTACCGGGTGTTTCAGTGAACTTTTGAAAAGTCCCGAAGACAGCTTTTCTTGAGCAGAGGAAATTTCATTTACTTGCAAAACGATACCAGGGCCGGTATCTTATAAGGGTTCCAAAAGTGGACTGGTCCACTTGCCCGCACGTGATTGGGTAAAACCGCGCTTGCGTCAGCAAAAGAGCCATTGTGACCAATCAGGCGAGGCCAAGTGGACCGGTCCACTTCGGGAACCGTTATAAGATATCGCAGCAGGTGTGTTGACGGCCGGACGCCATCTGCGCGCGCGCGCTCTGCTCCCGGCGTCTTCCGGTGTCGCTGTATAAGACGCGCGTTGCTATTGGACTCCTCCACTGACGTCAGCGGGAGAGCGAAATACGAAAGGGAATGTTGGTCTCATGCTGTCCGCTCGTGTTTTGAACTTCGAAGGCTAATAACTCCAGTTCTAGACCACCGATTTGCATAATTCTTTTTGCGTTCATCTCAGCATTCGATCCTACACATAGTGCATTACTGCAGACGGCAGTTGAAAAAGTGTCGCAGAGCCCCTTTAAGGCGCCACTTGTCAGGTTGGGCAAATGTCAGTAATTGTTGAGAAAAACACAGTTTGCATAGTCAGTTAATGAAGACCACTGACAGCAGCCTTAAAATGCCACTAATCAGAAAGTTGATTAAGCTTTCTAACTAGTGGCATGCCTTAAGGGTATTGTCTATGGCGAGTTTGTAGCCGTGGAGATGATGAGGCTGTATCAGTTTTTAAAGCAGAGAAAGTCATTCTCCAAAGCCATGCGGCCCTTAAAAATCCAGCGTTGTTTTTCCTCGTGAAGCCGCGACTCGCTGCAAGGAGCACTGGAAGTCGCATGCGAATGCAGCATCTGCTTGTGATAGTGAAATGCTCCAATGCCTGTGCCAGTCAATTTGAAATGTACAGGCTCTTGAAACTCGCAGCCACGTTATTTGTGATGAGGAGCAGGCTTCTTCTTGCACCAACCAAGTAAACAAAAGATAACTCTGGCTTCTGCCTATGCAGAGCGTTTTTTTTTTTACAATGGCTTTGTAGCTGTAGTAAAAAATTGCACATCATATATATTTCTCATTGGCCACTGCAATCTGTGGAACACGTCACCAGTGGAGGTTGCATTTGCACATGATTTCCCGCGCTCTTCATGCACTCAATTTTGTTTCGGTGCATAAAAAAACGCAGATTTTCTCATGCTGCAGGGCTTTTGACAATGACTTTTTCTTTGTTTAAGCTGATATGACACTAGTTATCTCCATGGCTAAATACTTGTCATTGACAATAACCATTGAATATATCTAATTGAGAAGTTAATTAGATACAGTAAGTTCATAATTAAGCAGCTAATTAGCACTTTCTCAAGGCTTCCTGACATCCATCTCAGCTAATAGCTTCTTTCTGGAGAGGTTTTCGTTTTTTTTAAGAACTTTCAAAGGTGTTTGCTAAAGCACCCTGTATGTTGCAAGTGAGTTCTGCTGGGTGCAAAAACTCTACCTTGCAGTAAAAAGTAGCATCCACCCATGAAAAAGCTACAAGGAAACCCATAGGGATTTCTCAGGAAAGAAATTCAGCCTGGTTCGGGTTTCGAACCCTGGGCACACTATCCGGCACACTTGCTCTGCCAATTGAGCTAACGAGGAAGCTAGCAATTTACAGAACTGACAGCGCAAGAACAAATTGACCAGCAACTCGAAGCACTTGGGCATGAACATGGCAAACGAGTTCTGCAGAATTCTGCGAGGTGGAGTAACGACATGAAAGGGATAATGGGGTGGGTGCTAATTTTCACTTCCTCAATAGGCAACCTACGTTGCACACAAGGACCACACAACAACAAATAAGCATGAACTGGGAACGCTACTTCGTACTTATTAAAATTTAAAGAGCCCCTACAACACATATTAATGTCTTCCTGAAAGCGCTGACAATAAGTCATCGAGGCTCCTGTGGACACATCAGGCAAATATTCTTGCACAGCACGCACCAAGGAATTTGCAGTTCAGTTTCAAAAACTGCTTGCTCTTCATTCAACAAATGGTACCACTAGGCGTGCGCGAACAGTGTACCGTATTTTTTGGTGTATAAGACGCACCTTTGTATAAGACGCACCCCCAGTTTTCGCAAGTTTCCATGCAAAAATTGATATATAAGACGCACCGGTGTATAAGACGCACCTGTATTCACTCACTTCCCGCAAAGAAACTTCATAACGTGGGGTTGAGCGAGCCTTGTAAAATGCCGTACTTACTTTGGTTTTGTTGTGGAACTGTACCGGCACGTTGAGTCTTCGTTATTATAATTATGACGCATCATTCGCGTCGTACTGCTCTAGTCGTTAAAAATAAGACTCATCAGCATCGACACGAGTTTCTCCCAAAAGAACTACAAAGGTACGTATAAGACACACCGTTGTATAAGACGCACCTCCGAAAATTTTGGGAAAAAACCGCGTCTTATACACCGGAAAATACGGTAGATTGTGATAAAGCGAGCCATAGGCTGATTCGCAGATGCTGAGCGCCACCACATCCCCGCACTGACTCTCCCAACTCGCATGTCGTCATTGCAGAAGCATACATAAGCTAAAAAAAAACTGGGGAGGGGGCTGAGAAAATGCTCAAGTTTACGATGCATACTGGCGTAGCTTCTTACTGCTTTTTCACCCTCCTCTATGTAGCTTCCAGCACGCTTGTCGGGACAGAAGGAGAGTGAACGCTCAGACAGTGGAACCAGAGTCAAACTTGGTGCCGTAGCTCTGCCAGTACTGAACGGATTTCAATCATCTTTGTGTGAGGCAATTCTTGCGGCGATGACTTCCTTTGGTGATGTTGTTGAAGCATTGCAAGAGTGTTACAGGGCCCTTTTAGAGGGTTAGTATAGAGCTGTCTGGGCAGCAAAATGTTGAGTGCAAAGCGAATTCGGATGTTAATGTTCAAATGCAAATCTAATCAAATATATTTTTAATATTGTTCAGATACATTTTAATGATATGATTTCAAATTATGGAGAAATGTACTGGTAAACATGGGAAAATAAACAGATTTATTGTATGGCTAGTGTGTTTCCACAGTGCCGTTTGAGGGTCTTGCAAGTCTGCATGTGCACGGCTGAGGGAAACGCCACCGAATTCACACGCGTGCTTGTTTATTTGTTTTGCAGCCTGTGGCTTTACTACATGCGAGCGCTGGCCCACGCCCACGCTGAAATGGTCGCTCTGCTCCGTGAAGCAGCTCATCATGGTGAGTTCATTTTTTCATGGCGATACAGCGATTTTAAAAATCATGAACAGGTCGTTACATCGTCGTTTAGCAGTTCTGTCCTTTGTGCGTATATGTAAAGTCGTTCGTTTAGATCTGTGCGTCCTTGCAGACATCTCCATTATCACGTGTAGACCAGCATGCAGAGTACTATCCAGCAGTACTGACTGCTTAAAGTCATACGTGAGGGAACGAACACCAAAAATGGGGAAGCGCATGTGTGTGTGTGACAGAAAGTATATGGGAGGATGAAATTTAAAAACCCGCATCCATGTAGTTTATAGTTAGCGCAGGACGTGCCCGAATGGAGACCGCCTTTGAGTCGCCTTCGTCTTGTAGTACGGACATAAGTTGAGCTGCTAGTCATGATGATGATTATTGGTAGTATTATGATGTACAATATGTTTCTTTCTTTTTCTTTTTTTCCCCGTGTTGCACATAGATGAGTATAGCTTCGCTGAGTAGGTCATGAACAAGTCCTAATGAAGTCATTTTTTAAGAAAAAGCAGTGCATAGTGGGTTTGATGGGAAATCAAAAGCGCAATTAGTAATTACTCTCCAAGTATGACAGGCGAAAGAAAACTGCCCAAGTAGTTATTTCTCTGAAGAATCGCATTATCCCGGCCGCGGCGGCTGCATTTCGATGGAGGCGAAATGTTGAGGCCCGTATGCTGTGCGATGTCAGTGCACGTTAAAGAACCCCAGGTGGTCGAAATTTCCGGAGACCTCCACTACGGCGTCGCTCATAATCAGAGCTCATAATCATAATCATAATCATAATCAAATCAAGAATCGCATTTCCTGTTCGGTGGGGACACTGCTTCGATGTGGCACAAAAATTATGTAACCTCAGTGAAGTTGCTGACATCCCATAGTGACCAGTGAGTGAATGGGTTATCCTTCTTGTTTCTTTTTGTTCTTTTTCCATCAGGAAGGGAAGGATAAGGTTTTCCTGCTCCAGCTCTTTGAAAAGGCGATGGAGCAGAAGATGGCTGCGCTCAAGTTCGGCACTGGTAAGTCTCGCGTCATGCGCAAGCCTCACAATGGTGAACCGGTTTAATTTTTTATCAAAAGTGTCATGCAAGAATCAAGAGTGTCACCAAGTGACACTCTTGGTTGTCACATAGCACTTTCGATCCACTTCCTCGAACAACCAGTGACGAAAATAAACGAAAAATAATTGACAGGAATTTTTTTAAAAAATAGCTGTTAAGAGTTCTACTATATGACAGATATGATACATTATAAGTCCATTATACTAAAAGGCATTCAGCCATTGGGATAGATAATGAAAATTAATTGATGCACTTATGCTTCACATTACCATCATCTGCAGCACATGACCGGTTTGTATATAGGTAGGTGTAAGCCAGGGAAATTCATTTATTTGTTTACAATGCTGCTACTAACCCATATGCACCATGCTACCAAAGAATCGCCGTGACATTTGTGGAAACAATAGCGAACTACCACCATCTCCAGATTTCGGGATTCAGTGTTGCGCCTCCCGTCACTGAAAACGTGCTTGTGTGCTGAGAAGGAACGACAGAGGTTATATTGGAACCTAGTTGTAGCTGGGAACAGTTGTTGGCCTAATTGACTCTGGGGTGCTATTGAATGCTCACCAGCAAGCGCTGCTGAAATTCTCTGTGTACCGAAAATCCCTCGTTCTTTTCCAAAACCGACTGTAATTTCGCACATGCCTTTTCGGCTACTGGTCCTTCAGGAACGGCAGCAGTCTTTGCTGTGCGTGAAGGATTAGCGCAACTTTCACAGATTTTCCCCCAAGATTTCAATTTTCCTCATAGTGTTTATGAGGAACGTGAAGTTGGTGCACAAGTAGGTGAGGTCTCCTTGGGGGCTGCCCACAGAGCCTTCCTAACTCCAGCACTCTCATTACCTGAAAACCATTAATCACAACCGTGATGCTCAAAACTTAGCAGTTGTAAAATACTCAACAGCTTTTAGCCATGTTCGCTGATGTGTGACGATGGGATCTGGTGGAAGAGTGTGTCCGGGAGCTGGTTGAACTAGATGACTAAGATGAATTCCATGGAGTTCCAAGCAGTCCATTCCTGACTGGTAACGTGAACAGTCTCAAGCTCGGGGACTGCGGAACGTTCTTGGGAGTCGGGGACAAGTATTGTCGTCTTTGTATGTTAACTTTTTATTTATTTATCTATTTACAATACTGCTACTCTCCTTCGAGAGCGTGGCAGTTGGGCAGTACAATGATTTTTCACAAATATTAAAAAAAAAGAACAAACAATTAAAAGCATACACTTACAAGCGTAATAAGAAGACATGAATATAGTAAAATACAATGGAATATTGCAGAGTTAAATAACAGCAATAATTTACATGTACAATAACTACAAAAGATAATGCTAATTATACATATTATACAATGATAAGATCAAACCGAACGGCGAAAAAGAGGAAAAAGGACTGGACTCTCTAATGAAGAGTGGACTAATGAAATTATGATAGCATTAGTATAGCGAGTGAAAAGGTATATAAAAAAAGGAGTAAAAGAAACAGAACTTCAGTTGCAAACACTGAAAGCATGCTTAAAGAATGACTAAGCTAACGTAAAAATGAAGGTCTAAACAAAGAAAGAGGAAAAAAAAAAAGGAACCTGTGTCGTTTTACCTAACGAACATGTATCTAGGTTGGTGACACTGCATACTTAGCTTCTGTTACGCGCACACAGTTTTTTTATTTGTGAGGTGAATTCAGATAATGATTCTGTGTTGGTGATAGCAGCATCAAGTTGATTCCATTCTGCTATCGCGAGCGGGAAGAATGAATACTTAAACGCGTCGTTTTTACATATATATTCTGTTAATGTGTACACATGCTTATTACGTGTTTGTCGAGCCTGGGAAAGTGATATGTATTTAGAAGTATCTATCTTGTAGGTATTTTTTAGTAGCTGGAACAGGAATTTTAAGCAAGCGTGTTTCGCTCTTGTGGACAGTGTTTGTAAACCGGACTTGATTAAAAGATGTGTTTGCGAATCTGTGCGTCTGTATTTGTTGTGGATAAACCTGACAGCTTTCCTTTGTATTGGTTCCAGTTTGCCTATGTTAGTCTGCGTATGCGGAAACCACACAGTGCTGGCGTATTCGAGGACTGGCCTTACAAATGATGTGTAGGCCAACAGCTTCGTTGATGTTGTTGCGAGCGCTAGACTTCGTTTTCAGAAGAATAGTTTGCATAGTGCCTTCGAAGTTATGATATCAATGTGTTTGTCCCATTTAAGATCAGAAGTGAGTGTAACTCCTTGATATTTATGTTCTTCAACTTTATTAAGTGGAGTGTCATTAATTGCGTATATGAAGTCGGATGGTTTTGTTTTTCTGCTTACGGTCATTATCCCGGATTTCTGTATGTTTATTTTCATCTGCCATATAGAGCACCAATTAGCTAAGACGGCTAGAGAGTCATTAAGCTTAATATGGTCGCTGTAATGATTAATTTCTCTATAAATGACACAGTCGTCTGCAAATAGCTTTATATTGCAAGCAACGTTAGCAGTGATATCATTAATGTAGATTAGGAAGAGCAAAGGCCCAAGTACCGAGCCTTGAGGAACTCCGGATGTTACTGCAACTGTGTTAGAAAAATTTTGTTCGTAGAGTACAAATTGTGATCGGCCAAATAAGAAACCTTTTATCCAGGAAGAAATTTCTCCTATTCCAACAACACTTTCTACTTTGGCTATTAGTTTGCTGTGACATACACAGTCAAAAGCCTTAGACAGGTCGAGTAGGTTTGTCTATTCCTGTTTATTTAATTTACATATAATATTAATTAGTAGTTTTAATGATGTCAGTTAATGTTTTAATTCATTTTAGCCACATTAAGTTTGACATTTGCATCCTCGCTTATTTCACATTGGTATGCACTTCAAAAACTATTGGAAATTTTGGAAATACTGAAAACCTGCTCAGACCACGCAACCGGCGTGGTTGTGTGGTCCTTGGGAAGTGCTTTGGGAAGTGCTGGAGCACACAGCCACCCTCTTGAAATTTGTTGTCAAAAATTTTATTTCAGCGAAGGTGGTTGGAAAGTGTGTGGGGGGGGGGGGGGGGGGGGGGGGCGACCGCCCCCTTTGCCCCCCCCCCCCCCTCCAGTTCTGGAGTTCCTGCTCAAACTGCACTTAAAAGTAAAACTTGAGGCTAAATAGTGTTCATATAGGCACTGACTTTTAAAATAGGCATTTATGGGCACCGTAAAAGCTGCATGCTCATCCATCAAAGAGAGGTGATTGGAGTAAAAGGAACAAAATAGTATTTTGTTCCTTTTACTGGTAGAGGCCAGATTTTATGCAAATTCCTATTTTGAAAATAGGAATTTGCCTGAAATCTGGCCTCTAATCATGCTTATAAAGATGATACTTAAGGGCATCTGATTTTGAACAGCATGGTGAGATCAAGTCGCCTAGACAGTATGCATGCGTGCTGCGCTGATCTAGTACTTACACGTGACACCTAACTGCTGACCCAAAAGTCACGGGATTGAATCCTTACCACAGTGGCCACATTTCGATGGAGGCGAAATGTTCAGGCCCGTGTACTGTGTGATGTCAGTGCGCGTTAAAGAATTCCGTGTGGTCAGAGTTTCTAATAGTCCTCCACTATGGCATCTCACGTAATCGTAATGGAATTTCGGGGCACAATGCCCAAGAAATTATTATTATTATTATTATTATTATTATTATTATTATTATTATTATTATTATTATTATTATTATTATTATTCAAAAGTATGGTCCACTCTGAGAAACGAGACAAGGCAAACGAAAGCAAAATGTGTGTTAACCAGATTGCAGCTGATTTGCTACCCTATCAACTTTTAGGACGTCTGTGCAGAACAGGGAGAAAACAATTGAAAGAAAAGCAAGCAAGACATCCCTGTACTCTTATTTTCTCTCTGTTGGCCTTTGTACTGCTCTGCGCATGCTCTGGTGGTCAGTCACCTACTCACCAAACTGTCCACCTTGGTGAACTGTAGAAGTGGGCTTTCTGGTATCTTTGACAGTGTTGCATTACCTTGAAGTGCTGACCTTAATTTATCCGTTGAAATTTGTATCACCATGATTTGCATTTTTCATAATTTTGGGGGTGTGTGAACATCCAAACATTCGAATATTTTTTTTTAATATTCAGTTTGATTCATTCCTAAATTTTATTATTCCAACTTCTGGAACATAGTCAAAAGAGACAGAATGTGCGCTGTGTCCCGTGGCCGTGAGTTGCACCTTTACACATTTAGTGCGTATGTGTCACCACGTGACGCTAGTGCATTGCAGCAAAGCTGACTTTAAGAAACCGTTTCGTAGCGCTGTTGATGTTGCAAAACACAAAACATTCGTGCGTAAGTCAATTCGTTGCCCCACCGCGGTGATCTAGTGGCTGTGGTACTCGGCTGCTGATCCAAGGGTCGCGGGATCGAATCCCGGCCGCGGCGGCTGCATTTCGATCGAGGCGAAATGTTGAGAACCCGTGTGCTGTGCGATGTCAGTGCACGTTAAAGAACCCCAGGTGGTCGAAATTTCCGGAGCCCTCCACTACGGCGTCTCTCATAATCAGAGCTGGTTTTGGGACGTTAAACCCCACAAAACAACAAGTCAATTCGTTGGCATGAAGGTACTGTTTGTGGCCTACAATGCCCACAATGCTAACTATATGGTAGGCACACTCACGATAGCTTCTGCCAAGAATCACACTGCCACGCACTGTGGAATGCGGCAAAATTTTAAGCTGAACATTGTTTGTTCTCCGTCTTGAGGGCGTGCGTTCCAAGACGGAGTGGATGACTCTGCGCACCGATGTGTGATGCCACTCAGTGACGTTCAGCACGCAGCGACTTGTCCAAACCAATCGGGAGTCACCACTTCTGACGGCTGCCTCATGGAGAGGACCTTCTGCGAGACCAACAGCGTGTAATTGGCCCTACGGCATCGGCGAGTGTGTGTACAATACAAGCGACTCGAACGCCTCCCAAAATCACGGTCTTGCGTCATTTCGGACGTTTTTGTCTCTGCTAATAATGAACGGAATTGAGAAATTACTGCGGTAGTGCACACACTTTCGGGTGGTTAAAAGCCAGCTCCACCGACTTTTTACCACATCAAGGTAATGGTGATTCCTGTTTTAATTGTTGCTTTAATATGATAGTTTATGTAATTACTGGGAGTCACTTGAATCTGAATAGTAATTTGTGTTTGTAAACGTGCTCTGGAATAATGTTTGCATCAGCCTGACGTTCTTGCTTTATGCATTGTCATTACATTTCACAAAGTTAGTACACACAGGAACAGAGTTCAGAAGTAAAACTATGCGAGTACCAACACACGCAACACTTTTTCAACTTGCCTCCGCTGTGCAGCCCGAAAGCGTCAAGGTGCCGGTGGTGACCTGACACCCTTGGACACGTTGCGACGGCGCACGGCTGGTGGGGGAAGCATCGCCGGCGGCAGTTCGAACGAGGGCTCCCCTCAGCGAAGTTTCGGCAGCCTGCCCCGGCCCCAGCATCAGCAGGGCTTCCAGTACTTGTCCAAGTAGCGGACAGGCTGCATGTGTGCAACGAGACGTACCGGGCGCCACTATATACTGCCGTAGGGCCAAAGAATTCATTGTCCGAAATAAAGTTATTACATTATGGTTGTGCAGTTATTCCTGGTGTTAAGCATTTCATTCTGAGGAGGATGCATCCACCTTTTAGGCATAACCTTCAGGGAGCCTCTGTTATGTGAGGCAAGCGCCGCCCTCTTCCCCACCAAAAGAGTAAACAAATGCAGTACTGGGAAAGAATACTTTATTGAAGGGCATTTATCCTAATCGCCCTCAAACCTGTAAAATGGCAATTGTGAGGTAACACAGGCGACTCCTACTTGGATTGGATTTTGGAATAGACGAAAGTGCTGGCATGAGCACTTCTGGTGCCGTTCCGGTTACGTCAGTTCTATAACGCTTCGCCATCTGTTGGGAGGGAGGGCTCGTTCGGTAGTCCACAAGATATCGAAACCCACAGATTATATTAGGGGCCGCTTGCGCGGGTGGCAGCCGCGGCCGTTTTGATCGTCGGGATTTTGCGGTAGTGATATCGGATCGGATTCGATCCCGGCCGCGGCGATCGCATTTTCGACGGAGGCAAAAATGCCAGAGGTCCGTATACTGTGCGTTGTCAGTGAATGTTAAAGAACCCGGGGTGGTCAAAATTTATAGAGCCTTCCAGTACAGTTTTTCTCCCCTTTCTATCTTTTTCAGTACCATTCCCCTACCCCGACGGACGCTTAGCCATGCTCCCGGCGTGGGCTGTAGAAATTAGGGAATTAGGGCGTGACCAGGTTAGGGAGCCTACATGATGCCTCCCTAGACCAGGAGCGCTGGTAGCAACACCTGATGATGCGAAGCGTAACCAGAGACACAGAAAATTCTTATTACCCTGGCTGGCGCATTTTGATGGGCAGCTAGTCTAAAGCATTGGTCATGAGACAATAATTAGCTCACAGTACTAACTTTTCTTTTAACGAGAACGCTCACGTGACTGAAAAGATAATGGAATGCATTGTAGTTAAACAAACCGCCGCTAGATGTTGCTAGCAGTTCTGGACCATGAGAAAGAGAAAAATCAGGAGTTAGTGAATTGCATAAGCAAGGATATTCAGAAATTTGGTAACGGGGCCGAAATAATCCTCTTAGGAGATATGAATGCTCATGTGCATGACCTCGACGGATATACAGATTATAAAACGGGAAGTTGATGGTAGAGCTCTGCAAACAACATAGTCTCGATATAGTTAACATGAGTCCCAAGTGCGATCGGCAGGTAACATGGGAGGTCGGAAGCAGGCAGTCAACAATCGATTACTGCCTCATGACAGAAGGAATTCACGACAAGTTGAGAAATGAGAATAGATGAGGAAGGGAGTAGCAGCTTGGGAAGTGACCATAAACGCATAACTTTGCGAATGGGCTATGTAGATCGTAAAGAGAGCATCTAATTAAAGCCGGGCAGCTATTTTCTAAGTGAAAAACAAATTAGGAACATAGTCGCAACGATCGAGGACATAGTGAGCAGAACAAAAGGCAAAGTGTGGGATTATAGTGAGCTTCTTAATCTAATAAGGACTGAAATTACGAAAGAGAAACAAAAGAGTTGCTAGAGAGGAAAGCGAATGCCAAAACGATGGTGGAACAGGGAAATTCGGGATGCAATTGAGAATCGACGGGAAGCATCTCGAATACATAGGCAGGCAAAGAAGGAGCAGAGGCCACAAGACGAAGTCAATCAAAAATGGGAAACATATCTCGAGAAAAAGCCCTGGTACAGAGTTTAGTTGAAGCCAAGATTAAAGGCCAAAGTGAACGGTGGATATCGGACATTCGTGAAAAGAAGGACGCATCTAGGCTTTTCTGGAACCACCTGCAATCACTGGGGAAGAAAACTGTAACTATACAACGGCACATTGTGGATGAAGAAGGAAATAAATTGGAGGGGTACGACGCATTGAGTTATATTCGAAACGCAACAGCCGATTCCTTTAAGAAGAATGACGAGCCTCCCTTTACGACATGTAACAGTAGCAAGGAAGACCAAGTGGAAGAACTAGTTCTGGAAAATTTCAATTGTAAGAAGGCGGAGGAAAAGATTCCCAAACGCACAGCTACTATATTAGCTGGGGTTAGCATTACTATAATAAATGAGCTTGGAATAAACAGCAAAGAAGCCCTGTTAAAAGCAACTGAAAAAAGCTTACACGACAGGCGAATGCCAAATAGTTGGCATCAAAGTAGGATGAAGTTCATTTATTAAGGGCAAGGGAGAGAAAAATAACATTCGCTCATATAGACCACTGACCATTACATCAGTACTCTACAGGTTGGCAATGCAGGCAATTAAATTAAAAATGCAGATATGGACAGAGCTTAATGGCACTTTTGGCGAACTCGAAAATGGATTTCGAGTCGACAGATTAGATGATAACCTTTTTGCGCTTACACAGTGTATAGAAGTAGCCGGAAAAGAGAACAGACCTTTACACTTGGCATTTTTGGATATTAAGGGTGCGTACGACAATGTAAATCGGAATGTTTTATGGGACATAATGAAAGAGGCTGGTATAGGGGACGACTGTATAGAGCTCTTAAAGGAAATATACAGTGGAAATACAGTATGTGTAGGCGAGTAATGGTAGAATGGAGGCCGTTGATATAGGTAAAGGATTGAGGCAGGGATGCCCGTTGTCCCCACTATTATTCATGCTTTACGTGAGGAGAATGGAGAAAGCATTGGAGATGAGCAATATTGGTTTTAAGCTGTCACACAGACAGGCAGGTATAGTGGTAGAACAAAAGCTCCCCGGGTTGTTTTATGCAGACGATATTGTGCTATTCGCAGACAGTCGAACAGATTTTTCAGGGTCTGGTTAGTATACGTGGTCGGGAAAGTGAAGATTTAGGACTAAAATTTAGTGTGACAAAATGCGGTTGGATGATATTCAATGACAGCAATGATCGGACCATATCAATGCAAGGTGAGGATATACCCAGAGTACTAGAGTACAAATACCTCAGGATATGGATAAATGATGGGAATAGATACATAGAAGTACAAGAGAAAGCTGTGATAGTTAAAGGAAAGAGGAACTCCGCAATAATGAAGCATAGAGCGCTGTGGGGTTACAACAGGTACGAGGTAATTTGAGGTTTGTGGAAAGGTGTAATGGTGCCAGCACTTACATTCGGAAACTCAGTGGTGTGCATGAGGTCAGAGGTACAATCAGGGCTGGACGTGAATCAGAGGACGGTCGGACGTCTCGCACTGGGCGCCCATGGGAAGACCACAAATGAGGCTGTTAAGGGGGATATGGGATGGTCTGACTTTGAGGGAAGGGAAGCTCAGAGTAAAATTAGGTACGAACAGAGATTAAGGAATATGAAAGGAAGTAGATGGGCAGCAAAAGTATTCAGGTATTTGTATAGTAAGAACGTTGACTCACAATGGAGAAACAGAACTAGGAGGCTTACCAGTAAATATAAAGCCAGTAACGAAACGGATGGGATGAAAAAGAGCATTAAGAGCATGGTCAGAGCGGCGGAGAAGTCGGATTGGATGGCGGGAATGGAGAAGAAGCCGGCATTGAACAACTATAGAAAAGGGAAAGACGAAATCAAGAGAGAAATATTAAACGATTATTCAATGGGAAGCACTTTCCTGTTTGAAGCAAGGTCCGGTTGCCTGAGAACCCAAACTTACAAAGAGAAATTCAATAAAGAAGGGGACACATGTACGTGCTGTAGAAAAGCTAGGGAAACGACGGATCATGTTTTGATTGAATGTAAAGATGTCCACCCAGGTATAGCTGTGGACACCACCCTGCAGGAGGCCATGGGTTTCAGGGGTAGCACGGGAAAGCTGAACATGTCAGCGATAGAGATAAGTAAAAAGCGCTTAGTGTATTGGTGGCGCAAAGGCATGGAGCAAACAGAAACGCAAGGTAGTTCTAGTACGATTGGTTACATCACAGCTGAACGATAATAGATAAAATAGGTAGGCGAGAAGAAAAAGTAGTTGTGAAAATATGTGTGTTTCAGGAAATGAAACGTTTGTAGAGGGGAAAATAATAAAGCCAGAGCTTGGGGGCCCTCGGGCTACCGCCCCGTTATAAAGGGGACGCTTTTAATATCCATCCATCATCCATGAATGACAGCAGGTGGGCACGCAGGCTCTTTCGTTATATGTACATCAAGGGTACTCGCTCTCAATGGAGGTCCAGGGTCATGTTTCTAAGGCGAAAATATGGCCTCCTCGACTACATCGAAACAGGACCTGGGCGACAGACCGCTAAAGACATTCGAGACCGTTTTCGCGAGGCAGAGGGAGAAATGTGGCAGTCAGCCATGCTCCCCAAGGCTACCCTCGACATGTATCGGGAGAACAAGAAAGACATTGCGACGGAGCCAGCACTGTACGACAACAGCTGTGGTGGTGCCCTCCTCTTCGAGGCTCGAGCGGGCGTGCTACGCACTCTTGACTATCGAAGTCATTTTGACTGCACCCCGGAGACTCGAGCGGCGGTGTGCAGGTCCTGCGGTGATGAGCGGGAGACTGTCGAGCACTTGCTCCTTCGCTGTTCTAAGTTGACTCCCCCTCCAGCAGAGGGCACTACCCTGCCGCAAGCCATCAGATTTCTCGATGCAGAGGATAACCACTGCAGCAAAAGCGTGCGCACCACGAAAGTTCACCTCGAAGTGTGGTGGAAGGACACAAAGCGGACACGCCCAGCGCCGGAAGTGTGTGACCTATGAATTCTGATACGTGTGTGTGTATGTTTTTATTCATGTTTTTCTTTTACTTCTCTTTTTTCTATTTGGCTAGGACACTCTTGTTAGTCCACCCGTTGCAAAGGGTACTTTGGCCACATTATCTATCTATCTACCTGCCGTAAACTCCTCCGGTAGACCGGTAGACAAAGAGACGCCCAGCAAACGACGAGCAGACGACACGACACGGATGAATACATCTTGAGGGGCTTTTGCGTTTCCTATTGGCTAAGAAGCCCTGCAGCTTCCACAGTGCTGCCAAGGTACTTCTGAGATGAAGCCTTACTATCAGAGCCCTATAACAGCAAGTCCAGTACACCTAGCAGTCGGCGACCAGCCTGGCAGACAGAGACTACATACAGCCGTCAAATACAACGTACAGCTGAGCAGCATAATCACCGCGGGAAAAGAAAATACACGCGCATACTCACGTCTTGCGGAAGCTAGACGTACGTACAACCGTTACGCAATAGCGGCTGGAGTTGCACGAGATATGCTTCTTAATGAATGAATGAATGTACTTTACTGCGCACATATCTTGTACAAAGTACGCACAAACTGAATGGTCCCATAGCCAAAGGCTAGTGAGGGTCCCATATTGAAATATACATAATGGAAACTGTAATAATTGTAAAACAAGTAAGGAGTAGAAAATGAAATTGCATATCACCATGCAAGGAATAATCTCTCGCTACTAAGAGGAGTCAGATGAATTCGAGAAAGCAAAGCTAGAAGAAACATGACTTGTAGTGAACAGAAATAGGCTTGGTAATAGAGGTGCACAGATCTGTAAAATGAAACTTGGGGTAGCAAGTATCAATAATGTACCCTCTAAATACCTTAACAAAGGGAACTAGATGACTGCAGCATTTTGCAATGGAACACCAAACATACACAATAAAAGAAAGACAAAACCGTATATGTACATGGTCAAAAGACGATGTCACAATGTACCAGTCAGCTCGGGAAGCAGAGAAAATCACTTCAAAGTAGTATTTTTTCAGCGATCGCGACAAGTCCTGGGTATTCTTTATACGTATAATGTGGGATACCATTCCACACTTTCACTACGGCATATTGCAGTTAACGTTTGCTATAGGCGTATTTTGTGGGTGGTATATTGATGTTAACCCTAGCAAAAATTCTAATAGAGATTTGTATTAGTCTAATAAGCTTTTCTATTAGTCCTATTAGTATTGTATTAGTCTTATAGGAATCTTTATTTGTCTTATACGTGTTTGTATTAGTCTAATACATTGTTCTATTAGCCTTGCTAGTTTATATCAATATGCTCTATAAGACTTTTTAAAATTTGTCTAATGGATATTTTCTCAAGCAAGGTGGCTAGGGCTTTAGATAACTATTAAAACACCAAATTTGAAACTCAGTAATCCTTTAAATAGCTTTATTAGTTTGTATTAGTTTACACAGTAAAAAATTTACACCCTTAATGGTGTAAATGAGGAACCTAGAGATCTATGATTTCTTGCCAATTTGGTATTGAACATTTGGTGGGTTTAGATTAACAAAAATGTGTGATGCACAGCTACCAGTTATCCTACCCTTGATTGGGAGATGTCCTGTGTGTCCTTATTTTGTAATTGCTCATAACAGTAATTTCCCCACTGGCACTACATAGTAGGTCAGGAATCTGGAGTATATATACAGGACTGTCTCTGTAAAGATGTGAAATAATGCGAATGTTCTCTGTTCTATATATTGGTTTGAAATGGTGGAGTGTGTATTTGCATGTGTGATGTTCCTGCGGTGTCTTGCAAGTGTAATGCGTGATCATAAATGCAGCTAAAATCAAATGCTCTGTCACTCACAGTGCGATTGCAAAGCGCATGCAACCTCCATTTTTGCTCTACACACAAAAAGGGTGTCACCCATGAGCTTACTCCGTGCCCATGGGGTAGGTCATTTACACCCTTAAGGGAGTTAAAATTTTATAGTGTATATTAAGCCTCATACGTCTAGGTTATTAGAACAATCGTATTATGTTTTCCTATAAGTCTTGTACAAGCTATTAGTCTAATACTAATAAATTCTATTGGTGCCAATAACCTCATAGGCTATTAGTTTTTCTATTAGAATTTTTGCTAGGAAAACCTTTGGTTGCTTGTTACGCATCCGGGGCTACAAAGTAACGAAATAGGGAATGGTTCATTGTTCCTTACCACACCGTTAATACATGTAGCTAATCGTAGTTCCCGCAAAAAATCAAAAGGCAAGATTTTCAATCTAGAGAATAGGGGTTTGCTATGTTCGTAGTGTCGTGATAAAGTTATTGTACGTATAGCTCGTTTTTGCAGCCTTCGTACAGGCTCAAGATAAGAGCTATACGTCAAACCCCAAGATTCTATGTAATACAGAAGGTGGCAGTTCACTAAACTTAAATACAGAATGCGCAGAATGGGCACGTCAAAATATTTGTGAGCTTGCAAGAGGGCGAAACAAATGGAAGCTAGCTTCGAGCAGACTGCGTGTAGGTGATGTTGCCAATTTAAAGAGCTATCTAGAACAACACCAAGGTAAGTAAAAGAATCCTTACATTCAAGGCAACATTCATTGATGTATAGCAGTATGTCATAGGGAGCAGGATTTGTACGGGAGTGGAATAACATGTATTTTGTATTTTTGGCATTGATGGTAAGCCTGTTAGCGGAAAACCAGTCGGCAAGCTTGGCTAATTCGGCATTCATTTGTTTTTCTATGTCTAACAGACTTTTACCAGTAATGATTAGGGTGGTGTCGTCAGCATGCATAAGCATCTCAGCCGTTGTTAGTACTAGGGGCAAGTCGTTTATGTGCAGCAAGTAAAGTAATGGCCTTAATACGGAACCTTGCGGGGCGCCTGTTTGTATGAACTGAAGAGATGAAGCAATGTTATCGATAATTACCATCCGTTCTCAACCTTGAAGGTAACTCTCAAAAAAATTCCACATAGTGTTGCGAAAACCATATTCACGTAATTTGTAAAATGTCGTGGTCTACTGTATCAAAAGCTTTTCTAAGGTCAAGAAAAACCGCTACTTAAATAGATTAAATAGATTGCATAGTACTTCCCCAATTATGTCAATGTTCTCTTCTATAACACGCGCTGGAATTTCATCCCCCCAAGACCCGGTGCTTTGCTAGTTACAAGTTTACTCCCAATACACAGAATTTCATTAATCTCTATGCTGTCTATAACGAAATTATTTGGTAAAGAAGTTGGTTCATACAGTGCCTTGTCAGGAATAGGCAACATTTTAGCTAATGAAGGACCAACATTTGTAAAGTAAGTATTGAAGTCATTGACATTTTCCTCAGTGACATTGTCTGGAAGGGTATTTTCAGTATGAGTATGTCCGATTGCTTCATGTATTATTTGCCAAGTTTTCCGTGAGTTTCCAGAAGCTTGCTCAATGAGCTTCGAATAATGGTCTTTTTTACATGTACATTACATAGCTACTGATTTGTTACAAGCATTTCTGTATTCGTGCAGTAAATGAACATTCTGCTTATCACGTTTCCACTTATGATGCCGGTACTCTTTTGCCTTAAGCGCTCTTAATAAATCTTGGGTCATCCAAGGACAGATTGGTGTTTCATATGAACGTCTACGTATAGCTTTTTTTAGTTGTGTACGGAATCCGTAACACATTGATTAGGTTAGTGAATTCCTGGTCTACATCATCGTGATAAACCTCGTGCCATCTAAAAGAGCGTAAGAGATTACGAACTTTAGAATAATCAATTCTATAGGAAGGAGCAGTTATCTGATGATTTATTACAGGCCCTCAACCTAGAGTGACAAAAGTTGGCATGTGATCAGTGACAGGCTCGTTAAACACACCTGCTGCTATGTCATTAGGAATATTTGTGAGGATATGGTCCTACATGGTTTCAGTTGTACTAGTCACTCGGGTAGGCATAGTGATTAGATTGCGAAAATTGTGCGATTGTATGAGTATATAGTCTTTATAACTATCGCTCATAGTCTTTATAACTATCACTCAAGGCATCAATGTTTATATCCCCAAGAATGATAACCCGAGTACGGTCATTCCTTGTCAGGATAGAAAGAATGCCCTCAAGTTTATCAAAGAAACACCAGTAGCTGTGTTTGGTGGCCGATACACCACACCGACCAACAACAGAGCATTCTATCTGTATAAAAAATGCTTCTAAATATGTTAGACTGCATGTAACTTCGGATAGTATAGATAAGCGCAGTCCTTTCTTTACGAAAAAAAGCGACGCCCCCACCACGAGAATTAGATGTGCGTGGCTGTGATATCATTTTATAACCTGATATATTAATTGTTTCATCTTCTCTCAGCCATGTTTCTGTAGCTGCGATTACGTCATAATGTTTTCCATGCCGTGAAATAAACGAGATAACTTCTGGCTTTGCGGCGTTTGAAGAATCGACCACAGTGGGTGAGAGCGGATGACGACTGTGGTTCGGTTTAGGAAAGAACGCTACTTTCTGATGACGATAGCAGTTTGGTTAAGGAAAGGACGCTTAGCCATGTCGGGAGCACGGCTAAGCGTCCGTGGAGGTAGGGGAAAGGTACTGAAAGAGATAGAAACGAGAGAGAAGCTCTGGTGGAGGGCTCCGAAAATTTATGCACGTTGAAGAACCTCAGGCGGCCTAAATTTCCGGAGTCCTCCACTACGGCTTTCTCACCTTCCTATCTCTTTCATTCCTTCTCTCCTACGCCCACGGACGCTTAGCCGCTCTCCCGACATGAGCGCCACTCACACATTCACTGCTCTGATCAAAAAGAAAATCAAAGAAACCAAGCTAGCATTACGAAATGTTTTAAACAACGGGGTGCATTGAACCTTTATGCTCTGGACTCTGACGCAACGCGTTTTGAAGCAACGTTCGTGTGCGCAGGCAGCGCCGAGGCGCTGGCGCAGCACTCTCCCACCGTTACGCTATCATCATCGTTGTTTCAGCGCTGCCGCCTGTAGCGCCCTGGCGCGGTGAGCGTACTATCGCGAACAGCAACAGTAGCGACAACAGCGGGAGGCAGGCAGCGCTTCGGCTCGTTGTGTTTTGGTGTCGGGTGTTCACGGCCTCGCGGCTAGCTAGCCGCATAGAGGTGTAGCAACAGCGCACATCCGTTCTGACCTGCAGCGCTTTGCAAACAGCCGAAAATGTCGTCGTCGGACACCCAGGCGACGAACAGGACGTGGGAGTTGAGCCTGTACGAGATGAACCGGACGCCTCAGGACGTCATCACGGACAGCACCGAGATCGCCGTGTCGCCGCGCAGCCTTCACAGCGAGCTCATGTGTCCCATCTGCCTGGACATGCTCAAGAACACCATGACCACCAAGGAGTGCCTGCACCGTTTCTGTCAGGAGTGTATCATCACCGCGTTGCGCAGCGGCAACAAGGTGAGGGCGGCCGTGGCCTCGCCTGGCCGTACCGTGCGCGTGCCGGCGCTGCCGCTTGCTTGCCGCCTCGGAAACATCGCGACGCGCGTGGTTGGTTGGCCTGTAAACAATCGACCGTGAGCTCATCCCAGCTCAGCTGCGGTCTGGAACTGCGCCGCGGTCCCCGGGAGACCAGCTGACGTCTTTTATGTGCGCGATATCGCGTGGATCCCCCGCAAAGACCGAATAAGCGTGAGTGGGGAGGAGGGGGGTGGAGGGGGGATCTCTTTAAACCTTGGCGTCCTGTGTGTGCATCCTACCGGTCGCTGCGCGGACGCTCCGCGTGCAACGCAGCCCGATAAAGTAAGCGGTGTATTCAAAGCGAGGTTGCATTCTAAAGGCGCAGAATGTTTGGGTTAACGAGGCAGCAGCTGGCACGAACACACACACAGCGGCATAGCCGATAGCCTGTAGCGCCTTGTCGAAGGCAAGTTGGTGAGACGCATCTGATGTGTGGCACCAAAGCGATGGTCGTCCGAGTCTCAAGCTCTGGTCTTTCTCGACTGCAAGCGTCCGAAACGATGAAGTGTGCGACGATACGCCATAGCCGAGATTACGGGATGCTTCCCAGTGCGCGAAGTTCAGGCAACGGTTGCCAGCGTGAGGAAATGGCAGAGAAAGCATCGCCTGTTGGAAACGTGTCTTAGGTGCTGATTTTGCTTCGGAGCATGTAGCCAACGCAGGTAGCAGTAGTTGAGCGAACGCAGCAATAACCCTCGGTGATCAAAAAGTGCGTTCCGTAGCGTTCTGTTGATTTTGCGTACTCAATTATTTAAGAGCCTCAGAGCTTCTGTAGATGCGGAAAGTTTTAGCTAGAAGGAAAGGAGAGGATCCATGAAATACTTAAGGTTCCCTGGCACTACATCTAGCAAGTTACTGTGGTTATGTTGGAGAAAGAAGTGACAGACACAGCGAATGGCGTTGTACAAAACATACACAAGACATACTTGACAGTCTAGAGCACTTTATTTAAAGAAGATCCTATTGCTCTAAGAAAGTCCGAAAGGGTGTTTATTGCCTGAAAAGCGTAGGCAGCACTAGCAACCCATGAGCCTAGAACATTTCTTAGCTCAAGAGACGATCGGCTTCAGAGATTTCTATTGGTTAACCACCGACATACCCTGCTGGTCAAATTAGTAGTGATTCATTCTTTAAAAAAAAAAATTGCATTACTTCCCGCCTCAATGTGGGAGCGACCCACAGTCTTGTCCCTATAACAACAGGGTGAAGATTCTTCGGACCACAATAAAGTGTGGTATCTATCCATTACGAGGATCAAGTACATAAGAAAACAAGGTGTACTGCATGTGCAAACTCACAGCTCCTTCATTATTAGGAAAGCAGATGTGTGAACACTTCAACATCTTGGAAGCCACATGGTGCTGACATGCAGCAATAAGGCATGAAGGCGAGTTACGCTGTTTTCATAATGACGATATTAGGTAAGGAACTAACCTTACCTAGGAGTAAGCGGAATGCCTGCAGGCTGTGTGACTTCCGAAGCTGCCAAAGGAAAAAAAATTGAGAAAATGCAGATGCTGTATCACAGTGAAATCCGAATTACTGATATTGAAGTGGTTTTCAAACACAGAGAGGTGTCTGCATGCGCCAGCGTGCCAGGTGACACAGATGACAATATGGATTTGTAAGTACCGTCATAGCATGCTCAGCACGACAGACATGACCAACCTAGGCGCACTGTTTGAACAGCATGTGCGACCAACAATGTCTTGGTCGCATTTTACATACACATGCAACCAAAAAATTTTCAGATACTGTTGCGTCTCATAATCAAATCATGGTTTTAGGAGTCCCGAAATCAATCAATCTTCAGATACTTTGAACCTTTCGTGTTGAGGAAGTAGCGCACTTATGCATTAATCTGTGAATTTGCAGCAGACAAAACCGGGATCAGCCTGGTGTTTTATTTTCCTTGGCTTTTGTTTAATTTATTCTTTAGGTTATAATGTGGTCAAGACCAAGCAGATGGGGTAAAAAAATAAATAAAGATGTACGTTGCAGCATCTTTCATATTTTAGTACTCTGATAGTACAATACTTTAGACATAAGTAACCAAGACATGTTCAGGATTAATCCATATGTTATTTATGCTTGTGCATGATCATTGAAAACGAATTGTAGCAAGAGAAGCACCAACTAGAGAAAAAGATGTAAAGAATTTATAATCGGAAAGACACATGGCTGTGCACAATGAAATATGAAGACATGCAAGACTGACGCACTCCAACCTTCCAGCGTGCATTTAAGAAAAAAAGGAATTTGCTAACTTCTTTACTTGTGCAAAACAGGGTTTTAAGTTGCAATTGTGACTATGTCTTACGAATTGCATCTTAAAGTATCGAGTATGTGTAGTCTTTTCTTTTTTTACTCTTTGCAGAGAAACTAGTCTTGTGTTTGTATTATAGAACCCGATCGTCATCTACAATTATTCTTCACGAGAAATCATCACTTGGCCTGGTAGTGCTACCCTCCACCTAATGGCAATCCATGCAGAGGTCAAGCAGCTACTTGGAGCCAGTTGCGAACGAACACTTACCCCAGTCCACTTCTATACCATCGAATCTACCGAGATATCTATCACACCAGCATCTGTAAGGTCTGTCGGAAAGACACAGCTACGCTTAAGCATATGCTGTGGGAGTGTGAGGCTAAAGCCAAAGCCAAAGGGCTAAAGCCCAGTGTTCTCTCGGCGAGGTGGGAAGGCGACCTGCGCAGCTCCAAGCTTGCCGACCAACACTGGGCAGTCCAGCAGGCCCATGAAGCAGCGGCAAGTTATTGTTTTCGCCCAATCATGGTGGTCCATTGGCTACGGCATGCGGCTGCTGATCCGAAGGGCGTGGGATCGAATCCCAACTGCAGCAGCCTCATTTCGTTAGAGGAAGAATGCTAAAGGGCTGTGGACTGTGCAATGTCTGTGCATGTTAAAGAATCCCAGATGGCCGAAATTTTCGGAGCCCTTCGTTACACTGCCTCTCATAATCATAATGTGGTTTTGTGGTGTAACACCGCAGAAATAATTGTTATTAAGTTATCCCTTTCATTGGAACTCTTGCTCAGGGATAACGTTCTGGTGCCACCCTGCCCTAAGCCCTCTTTTCATTTCCAAATTTCTCTCAGAAGTGTCAGTAGGCAACTTAATCAAACAACCGCATCTTTTGTACCAGTAATCTAACAGTCTTATAAAACATGAACACACAATTCCTGCTTACATCTTTGCATGCTATAAAAGGAAGATCTGCTGTTGCATAGTGCTTGCTGTTTTTGCGGCACTCCCAAAGCCTCTTGTTCGCAGGTCTTTTACTGCTCTTTACGTACGCCTGTTTCCATCTTTTGCACATTCGTACCTTATGCTTAACCAGAGTTGCTAGCAAAATGATCGTGAAATGTACGAGTCGATCTGCGGCATCCAGAAGTGCCACTGCGAGACCACAAGTCAATATTTCAGGAACAAGAAATCAAATTTGTTATGGGGGTTTGAATTCATCAGGTTGGGAGGACGCTGTAGCGCAGTGTTGGACACGCATGCCAGCCAGGGACTTTAGCCCTATTAGCGCGGTGTGCGCCTGCATTGTTGTGGTCATGGTACTTTATACCGCACCCTTTCCCCTGAAATTCACTTACACTGTGCTTGCAGTCTTTCAGAGTCCCTAAGACCATTGTGCAAAGCATGTGTTGTCAGCTTGCGCACCACTGTGTGCAAATAATGGTGCGTGATTCCGCAGGAGTTGCAATAAATGTTCCACGCCGCTTTGATTTGTGCACCTCTCCATGCAGGAGTGCCCGACGTGCCGCAAGAAGCTGGTGTCCAAACGTTCGCTGCGGGCGGACCCCAACTTCGACATGCTCATCGCCAAAATCTACCCAAGCCGGGACGAATACGAGGCCCACCAGGAGCGCGTCCTGGCCAAGCTGAATCGGCAGCACTCGCAGGCCCTTGCACACAGCATCGAGGAGGGCATGCGTATGCAGGTTAGGCTTCACGGGAGGCTCTGCGCTCAACCGAGTTGGTAACGCGTGCTTTTAAAGGGACCGACAACCAATTTTTAATGTACCTGTTTTCTTTATTTCAACGGAAAACTTACAGGTCAGAGTGTCCAGTCACGCAATGACAACGGGGAAAACGCCGTTAAGCATTTTCTATGGGAACGGTTTGCCTATGGAGTCTTACGTGCAATACATGTTGCAAACAGTGGCCGACAGCCGTGGGCTGTGTTCGCGCCAGGCTATTCCTCCAGAGAGCGCATGCTCGCCAGGCCTGGGAGCCACTGAGCGTGTGCGCCGAGGTTAAAAACAGGTTTTCGGTTGCCGCGAAGGCAGCACCACTTCTCGGCGTCGACTCCTTTTACTGCGTAGAAAGCAAGTAGTAGGGCAGAGATGCATTTTTATGTGTCAACTGCAACTTTAAGGCCGAGTTGCGGTCGTATGAACACCAGCAAGCAATGTATGGCGATTCAAAGACTCCAAATAGCAGTACCAAGGCGTCTCCACCAGGCCACGCCACCTTTCAGTTGCCGCAATTTTTAAGTTCAATTTAAAAATAGAAATCCTGTTCAAATCGCGAAAGGGTGCTCGATTCCATCACTATAATTCAAGTTCTTTCGAAATGCACAAAGGTCTGTTTACGCGTTCTGGCCACTTGCCGGTCCCTTTAAACCTTGCCACGGTGGGCTTGAGAAAAGACAAAAGCGAAAACTGCCGTGCTTTCCCAAGCTCACTAGTGGCCATAGATCAACAAACCTGCGCATAGACTTGCTCAGACAAACAGTTTATTCTGAGTGAGTCCAAGCGATCCTGGCCAAGTGAAAGTCTTGTGGTCTTTTGAGTCTTGGTCAGTTGGCATAGAGTGGAATTTCGGTGAGTCTTAGATCGACTGACCCACAAGCAGAAACATGGTACATACAACATTTCTTGATTATGAGTGAGTCAGGGTGAGTTTTGTTTATTGTGACAACCTGCTCTAGTGCTCAGAGGGTTCAACTTTGGTGGGTCTAAGCCCAACCAACGTGCTTAGCAGCAATATATTTTCTGAATGAGTTCCGTTTTATTGTTCTGACCTCTGCTAGTGCCTTTAGAGTTCACTAGTGAACACTAGGGGTGGACATATTGTGGTCTGTTGTTAAAGGCAACATGTACGGCGTGTGGACATCTTTTATCTCCTTCAAGCGCACAGCAAGTAATCGGCTTCATGTCTTCGTAACTGTGCAATTTTGCTGCTAAACCCAAGGTTCCATATTGGTGTCTCCACCATGGAAGTCGCATCGCAGTGGGAGAGATATGCAAGAACACCGATGTAATTGTACACTTACGTGCGGTAAAGAATTCCTGGTGGCTGGAACTTGTGGATTTTCCTGCTGTGGCGTGCTTAATGATTGTTTTATGATTTTAACACTTAGAACCCCAAGCTCTTGAAGGAGTACTGACACAATTTTGCGGCGGCTCAAAATGTACATTTTTCATTTTCTAACCATGTATTCTTAACTCTGTCCGCACACGGAAGCTAGAAAACGCGTACGAAATATTTTGGTTTGGTTTTAAAGTTTTCATCGCCCAGCCCTGCAAGCCAGCCCCAGCGCAATGGACACTACGATGACGTATGAGCACAGTCTACTGAAAATCGCCAAAATCGCTGTCACAAGTCATTTGACAACTGCGAAAGTGTCGTCGTTCGCGTGCCCCACATGTATTTGACCACAGACGACAGAGTTGCAGCGACGCTATCATTAATTGCTGTCCCTACGTGACTCAGACATACGTCCGACTGTGTTGACACATCACTAGGGAACCGCCCCCTCAATATCGAAACCGAAAGTGGGCTTTTAAGGGAGCCGTATTAAAAATTTATTTATTGCCTTGCAAGGCACCATGAAACTCTTTTTGGGGGTTCTCCATACCAGTGCTTTCATTTACGGCAATAATACGAGAATATCAAAAATTCGTGTCACTACTCCTTTAAATACGCAGTAAATGGCATCTAAACTACAGCATACATGACACGCTTCCAGCTCTCAAATTGCTTCAGCACTTGCGGCCGGCAAATGTACACCATCCAAGGTCTGTCTTTATCAACCAGGAAGAGCCCATAACTGGGTGCACCACTTGTTTCCATGCTTTACAGCAGTCGGACTATCGTTTAGAATCACAGCAAGTTGGGCCTGTTGTTTATGCATCGAAAATCATTTGTAGCGCAAGAAACACAGACACAAAAGAAGACATGAGGCGCACACGGGCACCAACTACCAACAAAGGCTTATTGAATACCGCGCGTTTTGAATACCACATATGCAGGCACTACTTTCTAAGAAAGGCCATCTCTTTATCTGACAGGTGCACACGAGGAGTACTAACAGAAGCTGAACCTAATAAATTTTTTAATCCTCTATTATTAGGCTCACTCACGAGCAAACATAGTCCAGCAAACAGCGCTACTTGATATAGCAGCTGTTGAAGTGTACGGAGCAGCAAAGAATGTTTAGAGCACAATTACTTGGAAATACGGTAACATAAGCTACATGTACATACAAAAATCAGACACCGTTACTCATTCCACATACGTGTCTGTATTTCTTTTGTGTATGTACAAAAGAAATACAAACACATCAGTGCATATTACAGTAGAACCCCGCTGATACGTTTTTCACGGGACCGCAGAAAGTAAACTTAAGAGCCGGGAAACGTAAGAGCCGAGCAACGGGAAAATTGGAAAAATGAGAGAAGTGATCGGCACTCAATTTTATTTCAGTGCTAACGCTTTCAGTGCACGCATCGGCACACTCGGCTATGATTTCGTTGACAGAGAAAACCTCGGAGGTGACAACGGCATCATCGATGGAAACGTAATCACTGTACGCGATTCCGTCACAAACAGTTTGCACAGCTGTGCCACAATTTTGCTGGCGGAAGCTGGAACCGTAATGGGCATCGCCCATAGTGCAGCTAATACAGTCAAGCCAAGTCAAGCTACGTGAAAAGTCAATATTGCCATCGGGAGTGGCCGCTTGGAGTATCGATTGGCAACGTAACATACAGGAATGTTCCCACACTGCGACGTAACAGCGGGGTCCCTAATGCATTGAATCATATGGGAGCTATGCCAAGACTGGCCCAAAACAACGTAACAGCCAGGAAAACGCAGAAGCCGGGAACGTAACAGCAGGGTTCTACTGTACATAACAAACACATACACACACACATGCATATGGTGCACAAAAAAGGAGAAACCAGGCCCGCAATCTGAGGAGGCATAATATATACATTAATATGTTCACAAGTAGATCTTTGGTTTGATGTTTGAACTGTGTTAAAATGGCACATTGAAATTCATTTTTTTTAACTGAAGCATAATTTAGCAACAGAGGCACATTATATATGAGGGTGTGGCTCTACCATACCCAGTCCGGGTAGTGGCAGCGCGAGTTCATTGTCTGCAGAGCGAATACTTGTGCGTAGTTTCGTGCACTGTAATAGTGCAAAGCAGCTCTGGAGAGAAGCCACATATGTGTCATTTGCTTTTTATTTGGAACAAGACCTGTAACGCCTTTTTGGGCATTATCGCTAGGGGGCACAAACCTTCATAAAATGAATCTGCAGTCTTGCGGCCAACCAGATGGGGTGATAACAAATTCCATTCGAAAGTTGTTTTATGGAAAAAAAAAAAGACTGTTTAAGAAAATCAATCCTGAGGTTATATGGCTGAACTTTAAATTTGTGGTCCAAATGGGAGGACTGCACTGCTTGTAGATAATTTGAAGAATCGATTCCTGTTTGCTTGTTGTAGGTCGAATAGAAAAATTTGTCTAAAAATTACGTCTTCGATCTTTCAAAGACTGCCACCTAAGATCTCTCTTCATGTCTCGAGAGCTTCCAAATCGGTCGTATTTCCCCAGAACAAATGTGGCTGCGATAGGCTGAATATGCTCAGGTGCATCACTCTGTCCCTTGTGAAATGGATTCCACGCAGGGCAGGCATATTCCAGTATAGATCTGGCTGAGGCATGGTATGCGGCATGTTTAACTTCATTAGTTACATGCGTAAGGTTCCGCTGTAAAAAGCCAAGGGCTTTTCCGGCCATGCTAACAACACTTTTAGTTTGCTCACACCGAGTGGCATCTTCAGAAGACATAATGCCTAAGTACTTGTATTTTCCCTGTTTCCTAGTGATTTGCTCGTTTTAAGATGTACTGATATGTGAACCTATTGACCGTTTTAGTAAAGCTGACACGAACGCACTTATTGATGTTTAGTACCGCATATTTATTTTTTATGCCATTACCTCCACCTGATTAAGATCTTCCTGAACCTGTGTGCAATCTGCTTGATCAACAAGTTTGGTACACAGAACACAATCATCTGTAGACGTAATATTACACTAAATTACGTCTGAGAAGTGGGCCACTTAAACAGAACCCTGGAGTACCCCTGATATCACTGAAACTAGACATTAACATGACCCACTTAAGGCCACCTTCTGTTTCCATGATGCCAAGTACCGTATTTATGTGATTGTAAGTCGATGCAAATGTAGGTCGACCCCCCTAAAATTGCATCCCTCAAAAAAAAAAAGAAAAAGACATGCACAAGCGCATTTCACAGAAGGAAAATTTATTGCTTTTACCTGAGCCTTTGGTATCCCTGCCTCAGAAACATAGACACGGGCTTGTTGCGTGATCATATCACAGGTGACCAACAGCGATCGATCGCGTAAATCAGTCACGTATGCCGCAAGCTCCTTCTCCAGCTCCAGAAAACATCCAGACTTTGGCCTGCGAAAGCCATGGCGCTTGGAGTCGCATGAGAAGATCTCCTCGCACTGAAACCGCCACTGCCGCCACTGATCCCAAACTTGCGTCCTGCTGCACAGCTGTTAGTCTCCTCGGCATGGAGAATAGCAGCCTGTTTGAACGCTGCTGTGAACGAGGGCCAATAGTTCTTGGGGCCCAGGGCACTCATGACAGACGGCACGATTTAGCGCAACACAGAAGCACGTGGCGACGCGACCGCTTAGAAAATTGTACCACACAAAGCGAAGCTCTTCCGTCAGCTACCAATACCCCCCCATACGGTGGCTCTTCCATCAATGATTGATCCTCCCACAAGAGCCGTGTGCTCGGTAGATTTTAAAAAAGAACAGCTTTTGTATAAAAACGCGCAATAACCATGCGCTGTGGGTTGAGTAGGAAACTTTATTCGCAATTATGAGAACACATTCACTGCGACATGACTCCATCAAAGCCACTGGCAGCGGCTGCTGCGTGATACCAAAACAAACATGGCACCAGATGGAAGAGGCCGCTCGTGATTTCCATTTATTCGTGAGTACATTACTCGCATTCAAGAAGCGTTTTGTTCGTCTTAAATAAACAAAATGAGTGTTAGCGAATCCTTTGATTCAATGCACGGCACTAACATAGCCACAGTCACATCACGTTAATACACTTCCAAACGCGACGATGGGAGGTTAGTTGCCCTAGGTATGGTGGTCAAAGGGCACAGATTGGAAACACCAACATTAAAAGTCGGTATCATTTTTACTTGCGCCAGAATGTATGCAGTGGTAAATTAATACACTATGTTTCGGCCGTAACCATGGAAACGAGGGCGCAAAGCTGTCCTCACCTAGCAGCACCCCTGAGTTGTCGTTTCTTTTGCCATTAATAGCGGCACATGGTTCGCCTTCGATTCTAAGTCGACCCCCCAACATTGGATTGTCAAATTTGAAAAAAAGGGTCGACCTACAATCGTGTAAATACGGTAGTCCTTAATCAATCTGCAAATGGTTTCGTCAGTGTGTACTTAGATTGTGCCACTTTTGTATTAGAACTGAATGCGGTACGATATGAAATGCATTACGGAAATCCAAAGATAAACAGTCAATCTGTCCTTCATCATCCAAATTCAATCCCAATTCAATTAATTAGGTTGTACATGAGAATGGTTTTCTAAATGCTTGTTGTCTAGGATTAAAAAATGTCCAGCAGAGATCAGCTGACTCATTAAGGCCGAGTATAAAGCTTGTTCAAGTGTGTTACAAGAAATAGATGACAGGGAAATTGGATACACCGACTCAAAGTCACTTATTTTTTCTTTGACACTCCAAGCTGTGAATTCTTTCTCTTTGGATGAGATGGCTGAGAAGCCACTTCCCCCGAAAAAATTAATGGATGCTGCTGTTGGCGACAGAATACGAATGCTGTGCTTCCTTGGCCTTCTTTGAGGAATTGGAGGTTTGACTCTAGGAGGCCAGCTGAGCTACTTTTGGCAGTTATCAGTGGGAAATGAAACATAGGTTGTAGATTTAATAAGCTTTACGCACTGGTAATAATTGTGGAAGGTTAATGATCAGAACGGAAGGACACATTTGTTTTGAATTTCAGGGCAGCTGGCAAACGTTAAAACAGTCATCCGACTGCACATGACTCGCAGCTCCCTCTGGTTTTTTGTAACTAGGTGAACTAATTGTGCCACGCGTTGTCTACGCACAGGCTCTCAACCGCAACCAGCGTGTCCGCAAGCACGGTGGCGACGAAAACAACGGCAGCAGCGGGCCGGCGACCCCGGCGGCTACGGCCTGCGTGTCGATGCCCTCGTCCGGTGCCACATCAAACAGCGGTGGAGGCCACCAGGTGGCAAGCACGGCAACACCGACCATGCCCACGTCCTTCTCGGGGGCGGCCGCCCCTACGGCCAGTAGCACAGTGCAGCAGCAGCAGCTGCAGCAGCAAACGCAGCCACAACAGCAACAACTTCAGCAGCAGCAGCAGCAGCAACAACAGTTACAGCTTCAGCAACAGCCGCCCCCGCGCCAGACGCCAACTCCCGGAAGCTGCAGCGACGCCACCAACCAGAGCAGTACAAGCAGCATGGGTTCCTCACAGCCGCGCAAGAGGCCCAAGACCCAGCAGGTAGGGGAGGCCATGTTTTGCACTACTGTCATGGGGCTTCGTTTGCTAGCTCTAAGAAGGAAAAAAACAAGGCTAAATTTTTGACGAGTTGCGAAGGAGGACAGACGACAGGCGCTGACTTACAACCATTTTTTATCAGTCGGCGCCTGTCGTCATCTGACATCCTTTGTGTGTCGTCAAAAATTCAGCGCTGTTTTCTCTTCTTTGCAACAGGAACCAGCTAGCCCAGGACCACGGTGTAAGAAGTAGCTTAGGTGAGCGAGCGCGCTCGCTGGGCGCGCCGCGGTAATGTTCTGCTTCCAGATAGCGCCGACAGATGGCACGCGAAACTAATGCCCTTTGGCTCTGCCTCCCGCATGCCCTACGCCTGCGTCCCGTTCACGGTGTAGGACCGCTCTGCCGAGGGCAACGAAATTTTCCCTTTTAACACAGCGCTGTCAAAGACCTATGAGCGGTTTGTACGTATTATGAGGCCTAGTCGTTGAGTTATTGTTCATAATGGGTTGCCCAAATTGCAATCCACGTGCAGTAAGAAACGAATTAGGTTGAGGAACGATTGCCGACGTGCGGTTCACTTTGGCTGGAGCCTGCATATAACTGATTAATTTTTCTTGATAACGTAAGCCGAGGCCTGAGCAATACGTTGGAATAGGCATTAAGTTATAGTATCATGGAAAAGCTTCTGGTGCGACCACGCTTTTTCGCAATCGCATGATTACACAACTTAACGTTTTTTTTGTTTTGTTTTTTTTAGTGACGTATGTGCTGTTTTTTCATCAGCTGCACCTGGCGCCACTGGTCTAAAAGCCAGCGGCATCTCTCTTTGCTATTTTGCTCATATTTCCGCGAAAGCTTTGTACCGTTTGTTTTGCTGTTGTTCCTCTGACCTATGACGCAACGCACCTCGGGGGATAGGCCATGGATCGTTCGCGTTGAAAGTCACCGCCACAAGACTATCATTTTTGTGCGCGACACGAGATGTGCCTAAAAGTAACTACAAGAATCTGGAACAGTGTCTCCGACATTGCTCTACATTCTTGTCGTTACTTGCGGGCGCTTATCTCGAGAAAGTTTTTTACGGCCTTTAAATTGAGCGCGGACCACGGTGTAAGAACACCGTGGCGCGGACTAAAGCATCAAGCACTGTTCTTCGACGACCGCCGAGCACGTTTGTTGCTGTCGCCGGCGCCGAGTTGTACGGTTCTTAGTTGGCGCAAGTCCGCCTAATGAACACTTTCTTTTAGAAGCGTTTTAGTTCTCTTCCTGACCGTTGGACTGCCGTCATCACTACGTGACAATATGTAGCATAACGTCGCATCAGCACACATATTTTATTGCCATTTATTTACTGACTTTTAGAATTTTGAGACAAGAAAGCGATCACACAAGAGGTCATACAATATGTCCGATAAAAGAAGTTCACGAAACACATATAAGCAAAGAAAGTCGCGTTCAGTTCGTGAAGCGGTCGTGCTCACACAAGCTTTGCCATTTTTCGCAAGTCGTGGCTCTTTTTTTCATGTCTGTTCTTCAATTGCCTACAGTACTGACGCATACGTAGGCAGATATAGTAGTGTAGCAACTTCGCAAGCATTTCTTCTTTGTGCGTACCACAAGGAAATGTGAAGTGGAAATTCTCCAACACGGCATCAGTAGTTTTGTCGTATGCATCCCTGTCCCCTGCATACTTGGCAAACTGTTCCTCGGTGTACTTGAAGAAGTCAAAGAGGTGCATATTTGGATGCGTGAGCCAGCCCCGGGTTTTACAGTTCACGAGATCTGCTTCAGGCACGCTTGCGAGACCTTGTTTTCCTTGAAGAGCGTTCTTGCAAATGGAACAGGTTGTTCCATTGCGAAGTTTTCTGGACACAAAACCTGTCACGTAGTAGACAATGCAGTCAACTACTGTTGCGTCTGTGTCAGGGTCGTCGAAATCGAAGACATCGTCGCACTCCCAGCTTCCTTCGTCGATGAGCCCGTCAAGCTTTCGCTTTAGTTCATCCAACTTTCCTGTGGGTTGAGCGGCTGAACCTTTATATATTTCCCTGATATCAGACAAAGTCACAACGGCTGCTTGTCTTTTATCAGGCAGCGTGCAATTCCCAAACTTTGGTGGTTTTACCAAAGAATATAAGCTGAGCATGCGGTACAGCTGTAGGAACGTGGGGAACGTCGGGTGCTCATTTTGCCCACCAGCTTGCCTGATTATTCCAAAGAAGCGCTCCAGCGGGTCTTGGTTCATCTTCGCTGTCAATACATACTTGAAGTCACAGTCCTTCAGCAGGTAAATTGACAGCTCCCGCACTGATTTCAGGGTTACGCGTAGGCCTTCTGCAGTCGACTGCGTCAGAAAAAGGTCCTTATGAATTTCCCCGCTCACGACCTGTTGCTCCCACGAGTCCAGCCACGCGGATGCAGATTCTAAAACACAAAAATCTCTGCCTTCTAGCTTTAAGCCTTCTGCTGGAAAACGTCGGTTTAAAGCGTCAAACAGGTCATTTAAAAAAAGTGTGAACTCGACCGTCGGCTCAACATTGGTCAGACGAGACGCGCCTCTCTTTGCATAGAAAAGAATACCTTTGGCAACGGAGTTGCTAAATATCTGCGTGGCAAGCTTCACCCTCATCCTCAGCATCTTGGAAGGGTTGATGTGGTTGAATGTTATTTTAGGGCACACCTTTAGCTCTGCTTTGTTCTCGTTGTCTGCAACGTACAGGGCATCATAGCACGACCATTTTATCAGTTTTCCGTCTTTTTTAAGAACCTTCTTGTCCAGTAGCCTGTTTCTGATACACTTGAAAATATGAGGCGTATCAGACAGCACATAGACATTTCTAGAGCTCTCCATTGGGTGCTCAAAGGAATTACGCAGCTGCTTCCACATCGCGTGATTGGCGGATGCACCATCACACACTACTCCGTCTACGAACAAGCCGGCTTTTTCTAGGTGTACGATGCACTGGATCAGGAGTTGCGAAAGCAGCGTCCCCTTAGTTGGTCCTTTTGACGCAAACACGGCTACTGGCTGTAGGTAGGTTTCACCAAACGGAGCAAATGCAAAGACGAGACCATGATCTGCGAGTTCCTTGCTCTGATTATTTTTCTCTCCTTGATCAACAAGGCCAGTGTACGTCATTGTCTGCGAGTTGACAGCCATTTCCTTTCTTACTTGAATTTCGTCCAAGATCAGGATTCCCCGCCGCTGGAATGCGGTCTTTCCGGCAACTTTTATCTTGAGGGCTTTGAAGAAGTTGTCATCGAAACCACACTTTGGACCAACCATGCTTATGTACTTTCGCACTGTGGTAACGCACGGCAAAGGCAGTATATCGTTGTTTCTCAAGAAAGAGTAGGTGGCCGGGCTCCGTATGTGCAGCAAGAGGCACAAAAGATCCAATCGTCTGTGTATCGCCTGCTTGTTTTTGATGCGCACCTTGCGACTGATACACATTTTTCTATCAAAAGAAGCTGTGCTGGCGGTATATCAAATCCCTTTAGCTTCTCCTTGATATCTTGCTCCTGCAAATCTGTTAGCTGTTTCATCGCTGCTTGCAACTGCCCCAATAACAGCTTGTTGCGCCTGGCCAGTCGTGCTCGTGACCGCTGAACTGCTGATCATGCATGCCGCAAAGCAGAAAGCTTCTGTTGTTGGGTAGGCACCACCGATAACCTGAAACGCTTGAGAGGTATTCCCTGCTTGGCTCGCGCAGCTCGGCGATCAGCATGTATCCTAAGGGTGTCAACGAGTCCAGAACACAGGCGACAGATAGCACCTCCAGGTGTCACCAAGAGACATTTGTTGTGTCGCCAGCTTTTTTGACAGTCCACAAATGCACATTCAGGGGACACATCAGGGAAGTCCTTTAAACTAGGCCCTCCCCTACACACATCTATGCCGTCAACAACTTTGAGCATGGATTCAACTTCAAGGGCAGATGTGGCGAAGCGGCTTACCCCTATTGCAGCAGAGTCGATCAACTTGTCTAAGATGTAGACTTGGACTTCCATGTTGCTTTTGACATGCAGAGCCTTCCTGTTAAACAGCACCGACGATCCGTCGCTTGTCCTACGCGCAACCGCAGCGTCAATAAACACGACGTCCCCCACTCCAGCTAAGTTGATGAGATGCACCGCCCGTGATGGCTGTGGCAAGAAAAGCCGTTCGAACACTGAGTCACATGAGTTACTCTCGCCGGTCTTAGCCACACAGCAGCTGTCTTCGGACGACGTTTCCATATTGTCCGCTGGGGAGACTTCTATGTGGCTAGCTGTCGTTGGCAAGTTGCTGTTATCGTTGTTACAGGTACTCACCGAAGCAGCCACAGGAAGCGCTAGCCGTTTCACTTGCTTTCGAGGGCTTTTAATCTTTCTGGACAGGTAGCTTGGCGCACCTTCGAAAATTGACGGCACAGCGTCTTTTGAAAGGCCCGCTCTTCTTGTTCCAGACATCAGCACATGGCCGTCAATTCCCGCAGACCACGTCTTCAGGATAAAACGGGAAGCGAAATGCTTCTCACAAACGCGATCCGTTCTTTGGAGCACGCGGTCTTTACGAGGTATTGCTCGTCTCCATGCTTCCAGTCTTGCTTCATCGTTCGGTGGCTTGAAAAGCGAGTACTTTTCTTTGCAAGACTTGTAACCGGTGTTACAAAACGGTACGAAGCACTTTCCCATTATGCAGGCTCATGAAAAGTTCGAAGGTTGGGAGCTACCTGGCAGACAAATGAACAATGCGTTGACAACACACGGCGCACAGCAACAACGTGCCATGAACAAAGCTGCAAACGGTTAGCGCTGTCTGAGGGGCGCGAAGCGAGTGAGCGGGCACAAGTTTCTAGCGCCCTCTCTTGACGAGCGGAGAAAGGAGAACTTTAAGCCTGCCGCAGCGGCCCTCGCCCAGCGCGCGCCGTTCAGTCACCTAAGCTACTTCTTACACCGTGCCCAGGACTCAACCCCTGTATGCTCTAGCCGGGCTCTGTAAAGCTTTACAAGGTTTCCAAACTCTTATGGTTGAAAAAAAAAAGCTTAGGAAGGGAGTAATGACGTGAGTGCAACAGTAACTTTCAGATTTCAGTTTATCTTGTACACCATATTTCTCGTAGTATTAAAAGCCCATCTCGGAGGCAATGCATTGAGTTGTGTGGGAGCACAGGCACAAAAAGAGATAACGATGGCAAGAGTTGGAAACAGGTCAAACACGCATATATGTATAATATTTCATCACTGTCTTTGTGTTGGGAAATACGCGGGGATTTTCATCAATGCATGGGGAGGAAAATGCCTGAAACAGGGAATTTTCACGCTTCACAAAGGGAAACCTTCGGCGCAGGACAGAACATCATTGTTCACGAACGGTAGGCCAGTACAAACCACAAATAATATTTCTCTGTTCTTTACAAAAAAAAATAAAATAAAAAATCTTGCACTCGTGGGGGAGGAAAAGTTAAGGAAAAGAACCACGTCCCCTCAAGCGCACGAGGCTAAGCCCAGGCTATCGCATAGCGGTATGCGAACCGAGGTTGCGTGACTTCTGCTAGATGCTTTAAAGAATGTATGTGGATCAAGCATGTGGCTACGGGTTTGCGAAGCTGGTTCAGCCGGTGGCATGTTTAGCTTTGCCTTTTGGCTTGGAATTGCATGAAAATTAGTCTGTGCGGCTGGGCAATTTTGTTTGAATTAACCCTGGGGCAAGTTTCAGGTTTGAATTAGCGAGAGTTGTACCCCGTTCAAATACACATTTACTGTGACTAGTGGAACAGTTTGAATTATTCGGCAGTTCAAATGATGTGAGTTCAAATTAACAAGGTTTTTCTGTAATAGTTGATGCATTGGTTTTGATTAATTTTCCCGTGGCTCTTTAACACGGTCGTGTTGTGACTGGAATAGGGCCCAGTAACGCTATCACGTTCCACTCTTAGAGGCGAAGTCTAAGCGCTTTTTTTTTTTACTTTTACTTGTTTAGTGTAGCCATGGCAACTATGCACCCAATCTCCCTAATTTCGTGCTGTGGAATGAATGAAGTCTAGGGCATATGCTAGCCAATTGTTTTAAATTTAAGCTGTGTGTTTTGAGAATGTATAGCGAGGCTGCTCTTTCTTCAACGAAGTCTCTACGGAGTCACCTAATCACCAGGCATAGCTAACACATGCCATTATCATTCGAATAAATGTGCAGTTATCAGGCACCATCGTGTGGAGGCCAGTATATAGCAGACGATTTAGAGGGACCTAGCAACACTCCTTGTAGCTAGTCAGAAAATGACGCCGATGAGTTGTGAAGACTCCTGTGAACATGCAAGTCAGATATTACTGCGCTCAGCGCACCAGGGAATTCGCAGTTTGTTTTTAGACACTGCTGAAAAAACACCTCCTCTCCTTTTAACAAATCGTATCACTGAGGGCACCGACTGCATCGCTTGAGGCCGAAATAGCATCGACTGATTTCGCGACTGTGGAAAGATCCTCGACAATGCTTTATTTGTTCGTTCCGTGTTCAAGAAATGAAAGCACTGTGTGTGTGTGTGTGTGTGTGTGTGTGTGTGTGTGTGTGTGTGTGTGTGTCCTTGAGAATACCGAGAAAAGTTGAGCAGCCGAGTCAGAGGAGTAGGCGATTTCCAGCTGCATTTGAAACCGCATTGTAAATTGCCTTGTGTGCACAGTGCAATAATGTAGTATTTGACCTGCATGTTCACGAAACCCTTAACTACCAATCGGAATCATTTTTTGGTTGTGTTAAGAAAGTGTTACAGTGCCCCGTTAAGTCATCTGGTTCTCTATTGTGTTTGGCTTAAGCAACTCGTGTAACATTTTTACACACTTGACGAGCCAGATTACACTTTGTCAGTTTGGTGGCGGGCTGGTTTTTGACGGAGCGCTCTCACATGTTCTAGCGAGCGCTTGCGAAAGTGCTCGCGAGTACGAGCCATGTGAGTTTGTCCCTCAGGCCGCGACGTGCTCCAACGACACGGAGTCCGCCGGAGGCGAGACCGAGGAGACCGACGCGGAGGACGGGGACGCCGCCCTC
>JABSTT010004797.1:0-19884 GCA_013339685.2 Hyalomma asiaticum
ACTTTTCAGTCTTTAAAGCAAGACCGGCAGAGCGTATCGCTTCAAAAACTGCTTTCAGTCGTAAGTGCTCGTCGAACAATGCCGAGAAGACAACGACGTCATTAAAGTACACCAGGCATGCTTGCCATTTGAGTCCAGATAGAATAGTACCCATTAGACGCTTAATTGTCGCTGGCCTCGAGTACAACCTGAAAGGAAGAACTTGAAATTCATGAAGTCCGTCGGGTGTCACGGATGAGGTTTTCTGACGGTGTCTCTCGTCCACCTCGACCTGCGAATAAGCGCTTTTTAGGTCCATCGACGAAAAGTGGCGTGCGTTTCGGAACCTGTACAAAAAGTCATCAATACGTGGCCGCGGGTAAACGTCCTTCTTTGTGACCCGATTTAGCCTCCGATAGTCGATACAGAAGCACAACCTGCCCTCCTTCTTTTCCACTAAAACAACAGGGGATGTCCAAGGATCATTGCACGGTTGAATGACGCCATCTTACAGCACCGTCTTCACTTGTTTTTGTAATGCTTCACGTTCCTTTGGGGCCACAAGATAAGGGTTCTGCCGAATGGGACTGGCGTCGCCATCAGTAATGATGCGGTGTTTGGTGAGAAGTGTTTGGCCAGCTTTTGACGCAGATGCGAAAGAGACACGGTACTGATTGATGAGCTCGACAAGACGTTCTTGCTCGACTGCAGTTAATGTTTGTTTGACGTCCACAAGAGGCGCAGCTGTGGGGATTATACAGACCGCCTCCTGTCAGAAAAAAACAGATGCTGGGCATGCTGGAAAACACTATAGTGGATTAATGTAGTGGGTGGTGCTGGGTGATACCGGGTGTTGGGTGTGTTGGGCAAGATGGGTGGATGGTGGGTGTTGGGCATGTTGGGTGGTGGTGGGTGTAGGTGGGCAAGCTGGGTGTAGGCGGGCAAGCTGGGTGTAGGCGGGCAAGCTGGGTGGCTGGCCAGCGGTAGAGGCAGAGAGCTACGGGCTTCTTGGATGGACATAATTAGGAATTCTACTTTTGCTCATGCAGGTACATTAGCAAACTTACATTGATGGCTGAAATAAACCACATAAATCAAGCACAAGGAAGACATTGTGGCCCAGACATTTTGTTCTAAATATGTTAAAAGGCCAAGCAGGCATTTCAGTGCCTTTCTTACAAAAAGCAGCGGATAATTTGGCTAATAAAATTAATTTATTTTGCCTTGAGACATTCTTTTTTTTTGAGTCACCCAGACTTTCTTTGTTGTTCTGCTTCGGTGAAAAAGCTCCGTAAGTACCGCCTTATGGCGGCAATGCGGATATCCTTTGGCGGACCTTCACGTGAAGTTCCACATATTTCTCCAGACAACCTGCAAAATAATAAAAGAGCCACATCAAGCCAAAAAGGAACAGCACTTGAGAAGAACAATCACTGTACTGTCTGAAGTGATACTATCATTTTTTTCATATTAGTAAACTGACATTCCAACTAAACAGCATGTGCGCTGCAATCAGTATGTGTAGCAATACGCAGGTTGAATGTGTGCAGCATGATTCACTTAATTTTAACCATATCCACCTTTTCTGGTGTTGCTGGAAGTTTTTTCAATGCCTGTAGAAAGGCTGTGGCACACCTGGCCCGTCAAGCTGCGATTGGTAGCTTCAGCAGCGGGCCAGAAGTACCGTGCTTGAAGGCAACATTTTCCATCGGTGTTATCCTTCATGCTCAATTCTGACCTGCACGAAAATATTTATGAAAATATTAACTCTTTTTGAACAATACCGCCACACAGATGCACTCAAAGGTGTGTAGACAAGAATTATAATGCAACCCTTCGCTGCCCATAGGTGTAAAACAATCAGCAGCAAGGTAAAACACAGAAATGCACACACAAAAGTAAAATTCAGGATGATTTTTATGTGTGCAAACCAGCTCCTCTGCTTGTGACATTTATATAACAGGAATTCATTACTCTGCTACATCAGCAGCACTGCCCCAAATTAAAGGACTGCTGTCATCATGTGGCCCCAGGAGAGAAATGTTGGCATCAACCCTGATGCAAGGACTTCCATTGATAAACACTGCATTTTTGTTACATTTGCTACTCCACAGGGATGATAGTGATATTAACTAAATTTTTCACCTATGTAGACATGCGCAAAAAGAACTCCCAACCATTCACAAAAGATTATTTCTACATGTTTCATCAAACTAAAAGAAATGAAAATTAATGGTAGTTATGTCTCAATAACAGAAAAATCTGAGGTTTTCGCATAAAACTATAAGCTCGATAAGTTGTATGTAATGTCACCTGGCCATCAACTACTCTAAAAAGGCCCTCCAGCACTGCAAGGTCAGCTGCAGGCGCTGCCCCTACTGCCACTGGCACCTGGTGAACTACAGTCCATGTGTGTGGCTTGGGACAGGGTACATCATTGTTTGTTCCTTCATAGCATGTTTGAAGCCACTGACATTGCTGCTTACAGGACCCTACCTATTCAACGCTTTGTAATCACAAGCACCGTAAGAGATCAGTCATCTCCATGAATCACAACAGTATTATCTGCAATAAAAACGTGATAATACACAGAAATGTTCCTGACATTAAGCGAACCATGCTTTCATACAGTAACACTGAAGCTACCAAGAGTTATCAAGCCATCAAATACAGCTATCAATGAGCAACCAGGCAACATCGCAA
This sequence comes from Hyalomma asiaticum, assembly GCA_013339685.2. Classification (NCBI taxonomy): domain Eukaryota; kingdom Metazoa; phylum Arthropoda; class Arachnida; order Ixodida; family Ixodidae; genus Hyalomma; species Hyalomma asiaticum. The sequence goes on from JABSTT010004797.1 coordinate 2,683, forward strand.
CCACACACAAATCCCACAACTGCACATCTGCACAGTGCACCTAGAAAAACATTTAGTAAGCTTTCTTTCAGCAATTGGTCAACACACATACTAAAACAAGAGACCTGCACAGGAAGAATGGAAAAACATGCTATAGGTTGGGAAGCAACTACAAAGATGACAATATCAATGCTCATATTCCAACAGTGTTTAAGTACAAACACCGTATAGACGGCTACCAGACAGCCCAAATTTTTCCCCGTTAGTGAATACTTTCACATATGCCACATGGTATGAACTATGAACAAGCAGGCACATGTATCACTTAACAAAAGATACTTCACTTCATGTGTAGAACCACCAGAAATTTAAACAATATTAGGCACTTCACTCTGTTGACAAAATCAGAAATGTACTACCAGCTCCAATATAAGCGACACTTCTAAAGTAATTTAACAAACAGCTCACTCCAGGTAGTGCCTAATGCAGGCTACAAACAAAAAAAAATGTTAGAAAAAGAGGGCCCAGTTACATCCGCCCCTAATTTAAATTGTGAGATGTCTTTGTCAACATTCCATGGCTGTAAAACCTGTCTTCACCGATAAACACATTAACGAATGCGGATAATTACATACTTTAGCCCAATTTTCCCTTTACACACTTCTCACTGACGTGCAGATTTTTGTGCATTCATCACATGCTAGCAGCACCCTAAATGGTGTGATATTAGTGCTGCAAACAACTGCGATCCAAACTCATTATGCGAGTATAATTATGTTAGCTACCAATGAAAAAGGGCGAAACAGAGGAAGTTCGAACGCATGAGAGTAGTAATAGAAATTAATTGCAACAGCCGACATATGTGAACCTGCAAACAGCAATAACATATGACTGAAGTTTTTCTTTTTTTTTCTGAAGGGCGTTTTTTATAGCTAGCCAGCTCAAGAGCTATGTATTGTTAAGTGAAGATAGCATTCACTACCCCATACCTCTGTAATTCTTCACATTTCTCACAGATTGGAATGAAATATAATGAATATATGTGAATGAAAGTTTCTCCGAAGTAAATTTGTCCTGTATTAAAGTTGTTTGCTTCATGAAAGGATGACGAATGGAATTATAACAACAGCAAGCCTGAGATAGTCGGATGAATTCATAATGAAATAAGTCAAGGCAAGCAACCATGGATGCACGAGATCTAGACAACACAAACACTAAAGAAAAGGACAGCACAAAAATTATCTGCAGATGCCTCACATTAAAAATGCCAGCACTTTGAAAAAACTGCAGTCTACACCTGGCCCTTCCTTAAGTGATCCAAATGCTTCCAAATAGTTTCTGAATGAACCCACTGACTTATCATCCAGAAGCTGTTTGCAAACACTTGACTCCTTCCAGGCAGGCCGAGATGCATATTGCAGTTTTTCAAAGTTCTGGAAAGTAGAATGGAAAGGCATGTGCGGTTACGTGTTGTGCCATCTTCTTTTATATTTTTTTTCGTCAGCATTTGTGTTGTCTACTTCTCATGGTCAGTGTTCGCCTGCCTTACTTAGTCATGAATTCATACAGACTAGCTCAGCTTTTTGTTGCTATAATTCCATTCGTCTTGCCTTCGTGAAGCAAAGAAATTCAGGGAAGATTTATTTCAGAGAAACTTTGATTGACAGATATTCAATATCTTTCATTTCTATCAGTGATAAATGTGAAGAATTGCAGAGGTAGGCGGTAGTGAACGCCATCTTCGCAAAGCGATGCATGGCACCCGAGCTGGCCAGCTATAAAAACTGCCTGAAAAAAAGCTTCGTCATGCTGTTCCTGTTTACAGATTCACATATCATATCAGCTGTTACACTTTATTCCTATTGCTACTGTCATGTGTTCGAACTTCCTCAGTTTTGTCCTTTTTAATAGCAGCTAACACATTTTTATACCTGCATAAGGAGTTTGGATCGCAGTTGTTTGCAACCCTAAAATGGCAGTAAATGCACAAACGCTTGCATACATCACCGACAACCACAACAATAGGCACGTTTCGCGAGTCATGTAGTTACACGTATAAAAAGCAAGACGATCATGTTCGTGGCGACAATTTTATGCTCCGTTTCATGGAATGTTCACGTACGATAGCGCGGGCGGACCAGCAATTCGCAATTGTTGCGACTAAGCTCTGCACAGACATCGTGCACACGCCAATTTAACGCCACTGGCACCGCACTCTGCACCACGCTACTCGATTTCCTTTGCTGTAAAGAGCGCACACAACAATGACAAGGCACAAAGCGCAGCATTCGCAGCCACCTACCTTAGTTAAGAAACATGCTGATTCCAGTTTGCGTCGTCAGACGGCCTTGAGGCGCTGTGCCGGGCCGCGTCGTTCGTCCGTAGGTCGAGAAGCGATGTGCCGACCCTCGATGTGTGCGAACGAGAAGGCATTTCCTAGGAACACACATCACGGAACGTAGAAAACATTCCGGCACTGCTTCTCACTGATCGCGTACACATTGAAAGACGATGTCGCGACGACTCACGTCCCTCGGCGAATGGACGTCAACAAAGGATCTCCGAGGTGTCGACGCTGCCGGCTGCTGCTTTCTCAGTCTATCGCACACCGCACCTCACACTGGCTCAAGAAGGTCCACTGGAGCTAATGAGCACAACGCTAAACATACACCGAGATGCAGCGCAACCAGAAATCGTCCATACGAACACAAATATCGCCCCCACGTTGAACACGACATCCACAGCGCGCCGCCATGTTTGGAAGAAAGAAAAACAGCAATAGTGCGATGGGGGCGACACCACGGGTTGCGGTTTTGGTTTCAAAATTTCAGACCAGTTGTGATGATTTCAGTGTAAGGAAATACAGAAACAAATGCTCTGAGGCTAAAAACTGCAAACACAATGTAGTATTTATTTTACAAACCATCCTGCAATTGGAATTTACGGTAAGCTTTGCAGATTCCGTAACTTATGCGAGCTTGCATTTCGCGACGTCTTCCTCGGCCTCGGTCCAACTTGTTCCGCACGCTGCATGTGTAACGCCAGATTGCATGCGCAACAGTACGCAGTTGTCCTGTAGCGCATATTCTGTGCATTATCAGCTGCAGCCAAAATGATGTTATTTAGCAATCAATACGGTTGAGGCGTGCGTGTGGTGGTAGTACAAATATTGGTTGCTACAAGCAAAAAACAAAAAGAAAAACGAAGAAGAGGACAACGTAGTACGCATGGTACACAGCGCAGGAAAAAAGGAAAACGAAAAACGAGGAGAGACTTGCTGTGTTTTGTTGTACCTGCCCTCGTTTTTGTATTATTTTTCCTGCGCTGTGCACCATACCGATTACATGTATCACCGATTCGCCCAACCTGCCCCTTTATCGATAACGTAGCATTGGACGAAAGCACTAATAACACTGCTATTAATCGCAGTTAGATATTTTCATAAAAGAACAAGAAAAAGACTGCTAACAAGAAACTGCGATAAGCATATACGCAACGATTCATGACACATTTGTTATCCGCTGCTTTCAATGTGACGCTTATCACAGCCACCCCAACTTGAGCTCTCCATTAAGTCTTAATTTGCAAAATACGGTTCTCTTCAGCATAGCATATTGCCTTCAATCATCTTTCACAGTATACCCACCACATCGCCCACTGCTTTCTAGCGTGACACTAATGGTGGGCAAAAGTTTCCAGGATTGTACACCATGTGCCACCATCGTTTATACCATCCTCGTCGCCAGCCCGCTGCTTCCCAGCATTTCCACGATGCTGGAAGCAGCCTCCCAGTTCTTCCCAACATTGCCCGTCATCCTTTCCACTTTACCCGGCTTCCGTACACCATGCCGCCCTCCATTTCCCTGCATTGTACACCATAACCACCATCTTTTCCAGCTTGCCCAACATTATTTCCACCATAACCACCATATTTTCCAGCGCCCATCATGGTGATTTTTCTGATAGGGCTAGTCTTCTATTTGCACTACTTTGTCAAAATAAGCAACAGCAGTGCCTTTAACGGCGCGTCGACGCTCCTCACAATAATTTTTCAACAAGAGTTCAGCTCTTCTGTTGATTAAAATTTATAAGTGCATCTGGCAGTGGAGACGCCACAATCCAATTCAAGCGTTTTGATGTGTTCCGCGACGCCAGTACCAGTCTGCAAGCCGTCAGGGTACACGGGTACCATAGAGCAACTCCGTGGCAAACACATGATGTCATCGGCAGCAATACGTAAGTGGGGTCGTCGGTGTTCCTCATATGTGACGACGTCCGTGTTCATGGCAAACATAACGCTTCGTCCAGGGATGTTAATCACGGCACCGTACTGAAGCAGAAGATCCATCCCCAGTATAAGCTGTTTGCAACACCCGGAACGAACAACGAAGGTGGCCACAAAGGTTGAACCGGCGATTACTAGCCTGGCCGTACATTTTTCAACAGGTGTCACTAACTGACCTTCGGCAGCTCTTCACTTTGCCCGTGCCACGGCGCTTTCACCTTTCTTAGTATGCCGGTGAGCTATACATTTACAATTGAGAAACGTGAGCCAGTATCAACCAGAGCGGTAACTTCGTAGCCATCGATGTATACTCCCAGGATGACGTCATATGCGGTTTTCGTAGGTTCATTCGTGGTATTCTTCGTTGAAATCTGCGTATTCAACGTCATCACTTCCGAGTCGTCATTCGTCGATAACGGGGCTCTTGGGAATTTTCGTAACTAGCAACCTCAGCCCCCTGAGGTCATTGCGTGTATTTACCCGTCGCGGGCTAGGGGACCTGCCCTTATAGGCGTCAGCAAAAGTGCGGCGAGTCGGTGAGTTGTAGCTCACAGGAGGTTACTGCAGTTGAAGACGCAGCAGGAGAACGTGGTCGGGGCGTCGGCGTATTTTGCGGGTGAAAGTTCTCAGAAGCGTTGTAGGTGCGTCTGCCATCGTAGGGAGGATAGGAGGAGATATCAGGAATGTTAGGGTATTGATCGCCGTGATAGCGGCAGAGGCAATAGATGTGCCCGGCTTCGCCACAATGGCAGCACACTTTTCAACGGTCAAAGATACGCGATAAATCGATTTTTCGACGCCGGTAGCTTGGGCGACACTCTCTACGGAACCATGGAGTGGCTTGCACATGCCGAACGTATGACACTTTTGCACTGGCTGCCTAATCGGTGGAGTTGGTGCAGTCGACGGGTACGATGCCGGCTCTGTTTGTAGCTTAGGCGGCAGCCCAGTCGTGGGTGTCAGCACCGCCGATGTTGCATTGTTTGGCCCGCCAAACAGTCTCCGCATAAGTAAGGTGCTGCGGCATGTCACAACCATCCAGGGATGAAAATGCTTGGCGGACTTCTTTGCGGACCACGTCAGCTACAGGAGAGAGTACTGACACCGGTTCCGCAGGCGCAGGAGCATATCCAATTTGCCGAAGCTATTCTCACCCAACTTATTGGATGACTTCACGCAGAGACTTGTCGTTTCCCGCAGTCAGTGCGCAAGTGCTCCCCGCAGAGAAGCTTAACACATGCTGGATGTATCGTTGCTGTAGCGCCCGTTCAATGGCCGTAGCCTCTTTTGTAAACTCTGCCACTGTCTTTGGTGGATTTCTCACCAGACCAGCAAACAGCTGCTCTTTGACTCCTCGCAAAAGATCCCACAGCTTTCTTTCCTCTGGCATGTCGGGCTCTTCCCTATGGAAAAGACGGGTCACGTCTTGCGCGAACATAGCGATGCTCTCGTTGGGTTTTTGAATACGGGATTCAAGGGAGGCGCTGCGCGTTTTGCCTTCTGTCGAGGCTAGTAAATGTCTCATGCAGCTGTGTGCTGAAGTCATCCCACGTAGGAAAGCTCCTCTACCGGTTTACACCCCACGTGCGAGTGTAGTTCTTGAGAGAGAAATAGACACTTGCGAGCTTGTCTGTTTAGCTGGTTTTATTATTGTACTTCACAACGCGCTCGAACTGGTCAAGCCAATCTTGAGCGTCCTCAAAGAAGTCACCATGAAAACTCTCCGGAACCACAGCATTCTGCAGAGTTACCTGCGATGAGGATGCAGTGGTCGTGGTTATCGACGGAGACAAGCAAGCTCACGAAGTTCCTTGCAATGGCACGGACGACAGGCCGAGCAGGTGGCGACTGAACCGGTGAACCGCTGTTTCGACGCGAGATGGCAATTCTGGGCTGGACCGTCCGCTCTGTGAAGACGTGCCAAACTAGAAGGATACCAAGTACCTCCACGAGTGCAGCGACACTTCATCAACGAGAACGCGGAGCAACACAGGCAAATAGATTCTATCAGTGGTCAAGGAAAACAGTACGTCTTCTTCGTCGCCACGATCAGCCTAAAAGGTCGCTCTATCTACTTCGCTTTGTTCGCATTGGGACATATACGCGGCAGTAGGCTTCTTCCAATATGAATAAGCACGGAGCGTGCATGAAAGGGAAATGATAAGTGTAACGGTAGGAGATGAAAGAGCAGAAATGAATAGGGATAAGACATTTCCGTGTTTGATTGTGTGCTCGGCGTGCTACTCGAGTTTCTCCACTTTTTTCATATTTCATTTCGCACATCAGCAGTGTTACAGTGGGACACCAATAAGCACAAAGTACTGGACGAGTTCCTTTGCCCAATGTAGTATTTACGTATCTCGTGACGCACATCACATGTCGGTTTCTTTTTTTCTTAAATTATCATTTTCTCTCAGCAGTGCGTTGGGGTCTACTTTATTGCTCCACTTTTGCCGTTGCTCCCGAGTGCCGCCGCTGCTACCTCAATATAAAATGATTCATCATCTCCTCTGCACTGCCGTGAAATGGATTCCTTTGCTTCTGAACTAACGACGATGACTCTTTAAAAGAGGTCAGTCGGAGTTCTAGACTCAGGAGCACTGTTCAGAAGTTAATATAAATATCAAAGTAGCACCAAGTCTACGATGGTTTTGCACACATAAGCAGAACCGTCTCTAGGAGACAGCACGTCGATTTTTTAAGTTGGATCATTGAAGCGTTTAGGTTGGCAATGTAGCTTACATTAGTCTCGAATGCGCCAGACATTTATAACTCATATCCGGCATACCTGGTAATTGTTTTGGAAAACTCCAGTGATTTATACCAGCGGCTTTTCACCACACAAAAATCACGAGATTTTCAGGCTTTTCTGCTCTTTCTATGGTCTGCTGTACTGCATCTACAAAGAAAGAGACCTTCGAAATACTTGTAAGTCATTCATGGAATATGCGCAGAGGAGCACGCCGCGCACTTATAAGGACCATAAAACAGCAAGATAATTAGATTAGGCTAGCACACAGGCAAAATAGGTACCTACGTGGCATTTCGATGAGTGCGCCAGTTTTCATGAAGAGTACTTACCTAACAACAACCATTGCAAGTCAGAAGCTAATTGAGCTGAGGATATTTACAGAGGAATAAGGGTGTTTTTGATGTGCTTATTGCAAGCATTGGCAACACATGACCGGTGAGTTGATAATATTTTAAATTGGAAACTGTGTACGTCCCGCATTTCTCAAGTAATAATATTTATTTATTTATTTATTCATTAAATGTGAAGCATTTCTTAGCGAACTTCGGCGACTTTGAGCGTATCTATCTATCTATCTATCTATCTATCTATCTATCTATCTATCTATCTATCTATGCCCCGCCACGGTGGTCTAGTGGCTAAGGTACTCGGCTGCTGATCCGAGGGTCGCGGGATCGAATCCCGGCCGTGGCGGCTGCATTTCGATGGAGGCGAAATGTTGAGGCCCGTGTGCTGTGCGATGTCAGTTCACGTTAAAGAACCCCAGGTGGTCGAAATTTCCGGAGCCCTCCACTACGGCGTCTCTCATAATCAGAACTGGTTTTGGGACGTTAAACCCCACAAAACAACAATATCTATCTATCTATCTATCTATCTATCTATCTATCTATCTATCTATCTATCTATCTATCTATCTATCTATCTATCTATCTATCTATCTATCTATCTATCTATCCAGCCGCCTAGGACTTTTCGCTCTCCTGCCGTTTCGTTAATGTGATGTATACGAAAATTGGTATGCCATAACACGCCTGCATGACGAACATAAATGACAGGTCACAACATGAAAATCATGAAATGGATATCATGAGCGCCATGATTTATATGCCACGGTCTTGGTGCTCTCCTGGCTGTTTCGTTATGATATATATATGAAAATTGCTTTGCCACAACATGACTTCATGACGAACATAAATGACAGGTCATAACATGCTAATCATGACATGCATGCAATGAGTGGTATGATTTACAAGCCGCGGTCTTGGTGCTCTCCAGGCCGTTTCGATAATGGGATGTATACGAAAATTGGTATGCCACAAAATGACTGCATGACGAACATAAATGACAGGTCATAACATGAAAACCGTGACATGGATGTTACGAGCGGCATGATTTACGTGCCACGGTCTTGGTGCTATTGCGGCCGTTTCTAAAACTTTATATATACCAAAACTGGTATGGCGAGACAACAATGTATGCCGACCATGGGTGACACGTACGTTCTAAGAACATGAAAATCATGACATGCATGTTATGAGCGGCATGATTTGCATGCCACACGTTTCGTTAATGTGGTGTACACCGAAATTGGCATGCCACAACATAACTGCATGACGAACATAAGTGAAAGGTCATAACACGAAAGTTATCACATGCATGTCATGAGTGGCATGGTTTACATGCCACGCGTTTCTTTAATAGGATGTATACCAAAATTGTTATGGCCCAACACGACTGCATGATGAACCTAAATGACGGGTCAGAACATTACAATTGACATGCGTGTAATGAGCGGTATGGTTTACATGCCACTGTTTTGGCGCTCTGGCGGCCGTTTCGTGAACTTCATACGTACCAAAATCGGTGTAGCGAGACGACAATACAGATCTATTTTACCTTCCTGAGGCGTGCTTCGCATTTCCTTGATTCCCACTGCACGTGGGATCTGCCAATCTTTGATATCTTTATTTATATTATTATCTTTTTATTTGTTTATTTGTTTATTGATTTACGCGCTTATTTATTGCGGTACGCTCAGCAAAACAAGCCATTCTAGAGCAGACGTTACACGCTATATTATTTTGCAGCAATAGCAAGTACTTCTCTATTAATTGCAATCAAGTGTGTTCCACATCATAGGACAAAATGATCGTTGCAGGGCAATATCAATACGACTAATGTCACGAAAAACATCTGGACGGGAAATACCAAGATGTAGTGCCGTGTTGTAATCATGACTTTACATCGAGGAGTAGAAGAGAGTGTCGAGGCTAACGGTAGCAGTACTGGCTAGGCGAATCCTTCACAAAATTGGGCGCTGAGGAAAGGCATTTCGGAACGTTACAGCTCTGAACTGTTTTTCTTTAAATATCGTTAGTAGGATAGATTTGCTCTGACGCAAGTGGGTTTGAAAGCGAGGGAGATGGCGAAACACGGCTTCAGCGCTACTGTTGGGAGCTGGTACACAGTGCAAGGAAGAAAACATAGCAGCGCTACTAAACGTTCTTTTTGTTCCATCTTTCTTTCTTTGTTCGTTTTTTTTTCTTTTTAGGGGCGAAGCTCCTTAAGGCGTGGGTCGTTCGTCCCTTGTAGTCGTAACCACCTCGTTCTTGGATTGCGCTCGATAGCTCGCGCGCCGGGAGGCTCGCGCTCGCCCTCGGCGCGTTCCTCCCGGCGCGCGAGCTCTCTCACTCTTCCATCTGCTGTCTTGTGTGAGAGAGACAAAAAGAGAGAGAGAGAGAGAGAGAGAGAGAGCGAAAGACTGTCCGTTTCTAACGATGATGATGGGTTTGTGCTAGCGCGTGACGGCGCGTGTAAGAAGCTGGTGTAAGACGCTGTGGCCTCTCCGCCTTATACTCTTTCAGCAGTCATGTGATGGCGTCGGCAAACGCGGTGCGCGTTCCGGCCTGTGTAAGGGGCTGCGTAAGACGCTGTGGCCTCTCCCCCCTTACTAGAGTGTACTGCATGTTTCTAACGCGTTTGTGCTAGCGTCCCGTGGTGGTTCGTGGGCCCAGGACTCAGACACAGACAGCTAAATCACAGACAAGGAAACATTTATCGATAGGACGAGACAGCACATACACTTCCGACGGACGAACAATGCACAAACAGACGGCAAAGAACAGAATCTGAACGCTACGCTACGGAGACCAACGGCGCGTCCTAACTATGTCCGAAGCACGTAGCACCACTCACAGTACCGACGTTCTTAGATGCGGCGCACGTTGATCTCAGTAGACGAGGCACGATGGGTCGTGTCCGGGCACGTGCAGATCTTGAGCTGCTCGCTCACGAAAGCGCCGGGTATGATGCCCCTTACGTGGCACCGAAGCCACTCCCTCAGAGAACGGTTGCGTCGACCTGCAGCATACGTGGCACCGTGGCCACGCTCTCAGTAGGCGGCTAGACGGGAACTTGCGCGGCACCGGGGCCACGCGTTCATCAGGCGGTTGTGCCGGGCAGGGACCGGCGCGGCACCGTGACCACGCCCTCAGCCGGTGGTTGCGCCGGACTCGAACCTGCGTGGCACCGTGACCACGAGTCGGTAGATGGTTGGCCGGCCGCACCACAGCTCCAGTTGCGCGCCCTGGCCCGCTCGCACATCCACCCCTGAACAGTCAGCACGGTCCAGGTCACCCGTTCTCCGCAGGAACACCCAGTACTTCCTGGCTGGTGCTGAGCTGATGCGTCTGCTTGCCGAGTCGACGTGCCGCTCTCGGTCGCTTCTAACGCTCGATCGCCGTCGGCGTTCTGAAGCCCACGCGCTTCACGTTCGGCTCGCACAAGCACGCGCTCTTCGTCGTCGTCGCTTCGAGTGCGAAAACAGTCTCCCACTACACTTCCCCCCAACTGCAGTACGTTGTACACGTAACACGCAAGTGTCTATAAAACACCATTTGAAACACAGCGTGAAGGTCCATCAATGCAAGAAGCACACTGCGCTATGGTGAGAAGCAGAAAAAAAAAAGGTTCGTGTACAACGGTAAAGATTACTGGTCATTAAAGGCCGCACGGCTCATATAGCCAGCACCAAAGTTGTCCACACCGCGAATGTGTCCACACCGCGAGATCCCAGCGTTCGAATAGAGTGTTTCTCACGTCCTTACATGATGATCGACTGGGCGAATTACACGGAAGATTACCGGTTTACCGGTGATTCACTCCGGAGCTTCGCCCACTCATCATCATTCACCCCGTGCATATGCTGTGAATTTTTTTCCACCCCACTTTTCGTTCCGTTGCTTCACTGCGACATTCTACAAAGTGCTCTACTCCGCACATTTAGAGCCCCTCCGGAGGTGTTTTTGAGCGTGTAGAGTGGACAGAAAAGGGAACTAGAAGAGTTGAACAATACATCGGAAATTTATGTCTGCAGACGACATTGTGCCATGAGCAAGGACCTAAAATGAGAAAGTGTGAAATACGACTGAAAGTGAATAAGCAAGACACCAAAGCTATGCTAAACAGTGTAGCTGAAGAACAGGAACCTAAACTTTGCCAATGAGCCCTGTCCGAATGTCTCAACGAATACGTGTATCTTTCCCAGTTACTAACAAGGAAACCTGCGCTCAAAAAAGGAAGTTCTCCGTAGAATAAGCTAAGGCAAGAGCGCATACTAGAGACGTTCGGAAATCATTACTGGGAACTTGTCACCGTCAGTAAAGCGAAAAGTATTTAATACATCCTCGTGGGAGTAACGTGTAGTGCAGAAACATGGAGGATTACTACAAAACGCTAGATTATATTAAGGAGGACAGTGTCCAGTGCAAAGTTTCATGACGAATGTTACTCTACGAGACATTACAGCAGAATGGATCTGATAAGAGACATGTGTAGATGATTTTTTTGCATCATTTAAGAGAAAGAAGTGAACCTTTTGAAGACATGTCGTGCACAGGATAGACCGCGGATGGAAAGTTCGTGCGACTGAATGGATAACAAGAACATGGAGGCCCGACAAAGGCAGGCAAGAGGTTATATGAAGCGATGAAATTCAGAAATTCGCAGGGAGACAGTGGAATCAGGCCACTGAAGATAGGCAAAATGGTAAATCAAGAGGAATGGAATTATTCCTGCACTGGAAATAAAGTTGGATGTTGGTGGTCACGATGCCCTAAAGATAGAAAAAGCAGTGTAGGGTTGTTCTATATGCCACGTCAGACAACCAGGGCTATTCGACATCCTTGTTTGACGGCTTGCAGCGCAAGTTTTCGAGCGAGAAGCATAAACATGACCTCTACGCATGCCTTTTTTTTTACTTGTGTTTTTGACGCACTCAGAATGTCGTTTTTTCTTTTTTCGGTTTCAACACCGCCTCTCGGTACGGCGTCGTCCACAAGTGCAGCAGCTGCGTTCCTAGTGAGTTGCAACTCTTCAAGACACGCGGAGTGAATGGTGACAATTTATACAATTAATTATTTTTCTTGACCTCTGCATTGAAGTCACATGATCTCTAATGGTGTGCACTGAGCGAATAACTCTAGCTAGTGTGCACTTATTGAACTGTGCTCACAATACCTAAAAGTAAAAGAAAATGCCAAGCGCATGATACGTGTAATGAATAAGAGAGCGGACTGTTCGTCACGCTTGTCGTGCGTGTCGTGCGATGAGGAAAAGGACACGGGAGAAACGTAGCACTTATATCTATCGAACAAGAAAAACGGCCACAAAACACAAGAAAACATTACAAGACAAGTAGCGGACGGTCGACAATTAGAGTACAAATACCTCACAGTGCACAGTACGGACGGGACGCCGACCCATCCGATGTGCAGGGGTTCGTAGCGGGCGGCGGTGATGGTATGGAGCAGGTGGGCGTTGGATGTTGAGCACGGAGGTGGCGACGGTTCTTGGTAGAGTTGTCGGGACGCCGAAGCTCTGCATCCAGGACGGGGTTACAGATGCAGGATTGGTCAGCCTGCCCAGCGACAGCTTGCGCTCGAGCCGCGATGCTCGGCGCAACCGTGACCACTAGCCAGGCCACGAACGCTGCTGCGCTGACAGCTGACCTTGGAGACGCCTCAGCCGCGGTCCGCAATGCCCGTGGCAAGGAACAGCACAGCAGGCCAGGCCACGCGCCGAGCTGCAGTACTCGACGCGCTGGCTGGAACGCCGCCTCGGCTGGTGGTCGGGCGGCAGCACGACGGACGGCCGCGTTCCCTGGCTGGGACCTGGATCGTCGGCGTCCGATGCTTCGGCCTGCTGGCTTCCGTCTGCCGGTGCCTCGGCTGCCCTCCGGCCACAAAGCGATTCGCCACTTACCGCTGATACGTGGCCCAATCAGGGCGCACCACATCGTTCAACACCAACACATGGCAACAGCTGATTCGCTGAGCGCACAGCTGACGCCAACAAACTTTGTTTCGCGCCACATCGTCGTCTTCGTCCGCTTCACTCATCACAATCACCCCCAACACAAGAAAGTTGTTTCGGAAAAACAACTTTTCTCGAAACTACTACACAGTGATGAGGGGGGAAAACACGGCACATGTCACACACCTAACAAGCAGTACAACAAACATGTAAAGAACAACCAGTTTCCACAACACAATGCATTGTTTCTTGCACTTTACCGCTACTTGGCACACAGTCGAGCATCTGTACACAAAACTAAAGACAAGTGACAAGAGAACAAACAGTTGCCTTGTTTGACTCTAGGAGTTATTATGCTTCAAACCAATACATTGCAAAAATAATTGCAGAACTCTAAGCTAACGGCATTTGTGCAAAGCTGTGTGAGAACAATTGAGTTATATTTTTAGTACCCACCAAGCTTACAACACGGCGTTGCACAAAGACAACGCAAAATGTTGCTTGGCATTTGGTCAATCTTTAACACGCGAGAAAACTCTTCCACAATTATGCCAATCTGAGTTGTATGAAACAACAACTCCCCAAGACACGCTTTCTCGACCTTACTGAGGGAAAAAATCATGGCATCTCCATCACCCGTTCCAATGAACCTCTTACCAATCAACCTCTTACACAAATGACAGTAAAATGATCCCAACTCCCCTACTGACACTACATTCCTCAACGATCCCCTGAAAGGAAGCGTTACGCTTTGGAACAAACCAAGTTTCCGTCCTAGTAGTCATTTTGTTTAACACAAACTAGCACATCCTGTGGGGTATCTAAAATGTCCACATAACTGTTAAGATAACTATAGTTATCCGGAGAACAAATCATTCAATGCCTTCCTAGCATCCTCCTTCATGATGTCTGTGCAAAGATTTTATAGTGGCCAGGCGAATTACCTTTTCCTTTGGACGCCTCGCACAAAGTAGTAGACTCGAGAACTAGCCCCCATGTCGCAAGTCTTTCAAAGCATCACAGGCCACCACCTGACGCTACCTCAAATGTCAATCCCAGCTTGAATTGACACAAAACAAGGACTAATCTCCGTGCGCACCACTCACGCTAACAATTATTAGCTTCCCGTTCACCGAGCACCATCTATTTCTGAAGCCATCGCGCCTTATTCCTCATCTCTCAATGAAATAATTAGCATGTGTAGACTTCAGCGACGTCATCATCGTGCTCGCGTGCAACACCTCCGGACCTCAAAGCCCTCAACACGACCTTAATACCTTACAACTTCTCTCAACAACGCTATTTCTTCCTTATTTTAGCTTGTGGCTTCGCCGCTTTTCCAACCGATTAGTAATTCTTCAAAAGGCATGTCACATACCTCGTTAACACTAGTCTATCCCGATCCTTTCCCAGCCACGGCACGCAGACAAGGTGAGGCTCTCGATGGTAACAGAGAGCTTAGTCCTGTCGCGGACGCCAGATTGTAATGAATAAGGGAGCCGACTGTTCGTCACGCTTGTCGTGCGTGTCGTGCGATGAGAAAAGGACACGGGAGAAACGTAGCACTTACATTTATCGAACAAGAAAAACGGCCACAAAACACAAGAAAACATTACAAGACAAGTAGCGGACGGTCGACAGTTAGAGTACAAATACCTCACAGTGCACAGTACGGACGGGACGCCGAACCATCCGATGTGCAGGGGTTCGTAGCGGGCGGCGGTGATGGTATGGAGCAGGTGGGCGTTCGATGTTGAGCGCGGAGGTGGCGACGGTTCTTGGTAGCGTTGTTGGTACGCCGAAGCTCTGCATCCAGGACGGGGTTCCAGATGCAGGATTGGTCAGCCTGCCCAGCGACAGCTTGCGCTCGAGCAGCGATGCTCGGCACAACCGTGACCACTATCCAGGCCACGAACGCTGCTGCGCTGACAGCTGACCTTGGAGACGCCTCAGCCGCGGTCCGCGATGCCCGCGGCAAGGAACAGCACAGCAGGCCAGGCCATGCGCCGAGCTGCAGTACTCGACGCGCTGGCTGGAACGCCGCCTCGGCTGGTGGTCGGGCGGCAGCACGACGGACGGCCGCGTTCCCTGGCTGGGACCTGGATCGTCGGCGTCCGATGCTTCGGCCTGCTGGCTTCCGTCTGCCGGTGCCACAAAGCGATTCGCCACATACCGCTGATACGTGGCCCAATCGGGGCGCACCACTTCGTTCAACACCAACACATGGCAACAGCTGATTCGCTGAGCGCACAGCTGACGCCAACAAACTTTGTTTCGCGCCACATCGTCGTCTTCGTCCGCTTCACTCATCACAATACGTAACACACCCAAGAAAGCAAGCACGTTCGCCGCATCCGTCGCTCCATCCCGCATCCGCTGCGATAGCGCCTGTGATCCACGAGTGGAGTACCACACTGATGAACGCAGCCATGATTTCACCCTACATTTCTAGTAATTTCCCAGAAAGGGTTGTGCGCAATCGAAGCCTTAGCACAATGGTAGCTCTTGGGTCTGACAGAGAAGACTTGCGAGGCCTGGTTCACCTGCGGATTCTGTCACACAGCTACTTTTCCTGAATACAGAAAATTTGGTCATTGGTACTTTTCGTAGGCGTAAATCTACCGGCAAGCTATGTGAATCTAGTACATGTACACTACGTGGCCCAGTTGCTAACGAGAGGAGATCGCGAGCCTCCTGAGAATGCGCCAGGCTACTCCTTTAGTATACAGTATGGGATATGCTCCTGCTTCCTGCAGCTCTTTGTTATCTTCTCACCAAAAGTCCAAGTGACTGTCGAGTGGGTCCGGCTGAGAAATTGACGTGATGCTCGGCCGACCGCACCACCACAGCTTCGGTAGTCATGAAATTCAGAAATTGAAATGCTCTGAATATTTTTGCAAAACATAGTCGCTCTTTTAGGGGCGAAGCTCCTTAAAGCGGCACCCGTTCGTCCCTCGTGGTCGTAGTTGTAGTCGTAGTGCGTAACCAGTCTTACGCTTTGACCTCCAAGGTGGTGCCGGTGGGAGATTTCTCCTGTGCGTTGTTGAACAATAAAAGAAATTCGCAGCGTGCGCGTTAACTAAAAGCCGAATTCTTCTGTCTCTCATTCCCCATTAGCAGCCATTGGCATGTTCCAGTAGGAAACGTTAGTAGAAGTAGAAGTGTTAAAAGCCGACTTCTGCTGTCTCTCATTCCCAGTAGCAGCCATTGTTTACCTCCAAGGTAGTGCCTGGTGAGATTTCTCCTGTGCGTGATTAAACAATAAAAATTTTGTTCAAAACGCCGTTGATTGATGAAATAAACCAACGAAAGACGCCAGATGTTTTCTAAAAGCAAAACGAAAAGACGCCAGATGTTTCTAAAGCAAAACGAAACGACGCCAGCTGCTTAACGAAAGACGCCAGATGTTTTTAAAGCAAAACGAAAAGACGCCAGCTGCTTAACGAAAGACGCCAGGTAAAGCAATGGTTTTCATCTGCAACCAGTGCAAGAACCACTTAGCTTACATTTCACCGACCACAAAGCAGTCATAATGAAAGGACAACGGAAACCAGCAATAAAAGTTTGATAAAACATTTCATCAATCGTTTCACGTCATTTTTATCGGGCGAATTAACGGAAGAAATTTCACGGTTTAACCGATGATTACTTCCAGGAGCTTCGCCCAATCTCATCATCATTCACCTCGTGGATCTGCCGTCAATTTTTTTCTCCACGGCATTTTTAGACGCTGCTTCACTGCAATGCCGAATTTGAAGTACTGCTCGGGTTAGCTCCGCTGAGCAGTGAAATAGTTAATGTATCGATTCCGTGTTCGATCTTATGCTCAGCGTGCAACTCAAGGTTCTTCACTTTCTTTTTTTTTCATATGGTT
>JABSTT010004798.1:0-21023 GCA_013339685.2 Hyalomma asiaticum
AAAGAAAGAAAAGAAGACATGGCGTATTCGTGCCCGCATTGTGGACTACCAGTAAACCTTTTTCGTAACACCAACGCCAGGGTGCAAGTATTTGAATGAGACAAAGACGTCAAGGATTAGCATTACCAAGTTTCTGGATTGGAGTCGTTTCACAGGCGTAAATAGACGACACAAAAAACTCGCGATTCTGTGAAAGTTTTGCTGGAGCTGTTAGCGTTTTGTTGGACTACGATAGAGCTTTAGACCGTTCATATGAATTGATTTATCTGAGGAAGTAAATTACGTACAGTGTACTTAACGGGATATATATATATATATATATATATATATATATATATATATATATATATATATATATATATATATATATATATATATACTACTTCAATTCATGATAATGATAACATATGGTGCTATTCAGGAAGCATGCATAGCGCAGTCTATATGAGTGGCGGTTTCTCTTGGGCTACATTTTCAAAATAGTCGTTATTGTGTACGCACAATAAAGATTTCGGCTGCGTACTAGCGCGACAAGCCATATTCAACGAGACAAACATGATTATGCCACACGGTGCCTTGCATTTTAGCCCTGATCATTTTATTCAGGCGTAGCCCGCAACGGCAAAAATTTCCTTGTTTTGAATTATGACCTGCGTCATTAAACAGCAAATGCTGGAGAAAAGATTATTGCACTGATGAAAGGTAATACGTAATCTTTGGGGAAAGTGTAGCGAAATGAAAGAGAGACGTCGAAGGGATATTACTTGCGACAAACACAAAGTTCATGGGACCGGCGCAGAACAGGGCGCTAAAGATTACGCTGGATCGCGTGCATAGGTGGAAAATGGACGTAAAGTGAAGCCTTGACAGATATTTACGCCAAACGCGACAAACATATGCAATTTGAACGATAATTACACGTCCCTTGGCTAATGTGAAGGATAGGCGCTGCTGCTTTCGCTCTAGCCAGCAACCGGCTCAAAGGGTACGACAGAACTTGTTCATGGCACATACCACCAGCCATCCAACTGCTATCAATTTTTCACGACACGATGTCAATGCCTTGCTCCCCAGCTCCATGGAAGCCTAAATGGCTCAACTATGGGATGACACTGACCTTCGACAACAGCGCCTTCATAGACTTGACGCCGGCGTGTGCTTTCGTCTTCCAGTCCGGCTACGCCGAGATCAAGAGACGCCGTTGCACAGGCTACGGTTGGGTGTTGCCTATACTCGCAGGCATCTCTTTAAGATCGGACAGGAAGAGAGTCCCGATTGTCGCGTGTGTCACACATCAGAGACTATACATCATATCCTCTGCGTGTGCCCTCAATATTCGGCAGAAAGGAGAACACTTCGGTGCGTTGTAGATGGTTTGGACTCCCGGCCCTTTTCGGAGGAGAAACTTTTAGGTGCATAGAAGCACACGGACAACGCCTAGCGCAACTTCAAGGCCCTTTTTAGTTGTTTGTGTGACACGGGTTTAGATGCCCGTCTCTAATACTGTGCTGTAAAGACTACTGCGCATGGTGCACATCCGCTTATAGGACTTGTATAGTGACTCATTGTACTTTACCATCGTCACCTCTCATACCTGCCTCTATCTCTATCTATCCATTCTCCCCTTACCCCTGCGAGGAGTAGCAGGCCACAGACTCACTCTCCAGGCCGACATCTCCTCCTTTCCTCTCATTAAATGCTTTCTTCTTCTTCTTCTTGTGTTCATGGTACAGTCTTTACTTGTTATGAAACAATTACACTGGATATCACACCGCTATATTGTGCTTCTTTATATCCCTGGCCTTCGGCATGTGTTATTGGCAGAAATGTTGTATCAGGGGTTCGTGGCTGCTCGGCAGTAAGATCACGACGTCTTCAGCGCTACCAACAGGGCAAATTTTGCGCTAACCTCCTTCCATTACCAACGGCGGACGACTCACAACAAGTTAGCAGGCACTGCCACTAAGTTTACCAAAGTATTGCTACAACGGAGGAGACCAACGTAGTGGGGTCGAATTAGAGAGCCTAGACATAACATCACAATAAGTATGATGACGTGCTCCACAAAGTGGTAGACATATGACATTAAAAAAGAAGTGAAATCATATAGAGCTCAACACATTACAAAACGCTTTTTAAAGAACATGTCCCTGTGACACGTGGATTATTTACGATGCACGGTAGAGAGAGAGATATAGTGATTGGATTATGAAAGGGTGTACATATGCAAGCAGTAAATCATATCTAACTTTTCTAGAAGCGATCATTAGAGTTTTTCTGGACAGGACAACAAAAGGACAAGCAAGCTTAAAGAAAAAAGCAACGAGATACACTGATGGTGAATTTGGGTAATGGGACACAAAGTGCACTTGAAAGGCCCGGCGTGTTAGATTTTTTAATTTATTCGAAAAAGATCACACAGAATAATCTGGAATGTAGGGAGGGTGTATGGGACTTTTGAAGCTTGTCTTCCAGAAACACCGCTATCATTTTATTCCAGCATGTTTTCGGGTAATCTCTCGAAGTCAACTTACACGAACTTTAAGAAAACATGCAGTTCCTTCAACAACATGGAAGTCCATACGCAAATGGACTCTTAGGGTAATGAACATGCAACTTCCCGAAAGTTTAATTTTTTATATTTTACTTGTATGGAGGATTACAGTTTACTTACCATAAGAGGGCTATCGCGTATTCATCGTGCGTTTGCCAACAACGGCTTTCTGCACCGCATGAAACGGCTCATGCTGCGTGCCCTCTGCTTGGTACTAGAAATTTCAGCTCATAATGTATAGCATAATGTATAGCAGAATGTAACATGCGATCAATCGCTTTGAAGCGTTCCCCGATCCTGTTCGGAGTTGGCGTGGTCGTGTTTCTGATAGCATAATGTAACATGCGATCAATCGCTTTGAAGCGTTCCCCGATCCTGTTCGGAGTTGGCGTGGTCGTGTTTCTGATAGTCTGATAGTGGTTGATGGATTCGCAACGAAAGTTATTGCAAGGCTAGTTCATATATGACGGTAACTTTGAAAATGACTCGCAAACTCTTAAGCGAAACAAGCTAAGTAATATTTTGAGGATACGGCGGCCTTAATAGGGGTATAAACCCATTCATAGCGCCATTAAGTAACAACCTTTGTGAAAAGAAAAAAAGAACATGAAGATTTAAGGTGGAAGTTTACAGTGTGTTTTGAGTGATTGTGCGAGATGAAAAATTATAAAATTCGTGCCTAAAAGCTTTTCTTCACTTCTGGAGGAAACTTGTTCTTCCCGCCCACTAGTATATTCCCGATGTAAAAGCATTTGCTGAAATCAAAGAAAAAAATAAAGCACAGATAAAATGCATTCGCTTATTTAGCTCGATTCGAAGCCGCATTGTTCGTAGTAGCTTATTACACAAACCCACGTTGCCACGTTGCTCAGCTCTGAGGAATCCTGTAAACCTATTGAATTTCCGTTTCTCCTGTATTATTGTTTTTCTTTTTTCTAGTCCTACGTAGAAAATAAGAGAGCGTATAAAGTTTAACCTTTTAGCCTCCGTCTAATTTCCCTCTTTTTGCTTTAGAATGATTTCGCATGCATGCACTGTTGTGCTTACAGCGACGGTTTTTAATGGCGGGAGTGCCTAATCACTGTCTATCGTGTGATATCATTTTAGGGAATTGCTTCAATTGGTGCAGATTTAAAGAGATTGATTAATGCGGAGTTGCCTGTCGCAGTTAGCGTTTTGTATACGGGGATAATTTCACCTCTTTTCTTGAATATACTTTAGTGTCTAGTACCTATACGTATTGTCAAAATTTGTGTGGGATTTCCAGAAATATGTTATACTGTAGTTTGCAATTTACAAATAGTTTATTGCGATAGCAATTATATGGACCCCTCTCTACGGGTTTTAGCCGTCACCGTCAAGTCCCTTATGAAGTCCAAATTGATGCCAACCCCAGGCGGATCGTACGCTTTACCCGCGGTTAAAAGAGCGCTAGCAGTCGCACAGTGTGAAGCGCGTGCCAGAAGATATCAAAACAACATGACTTAGCTCGCAGATGTGCTGGCCCGTTGTCTCTGCCGCTCGACCGTGACATAGTACTTCACGCACCTGCATGCTTCCTTGATAAGCCCACGTTCACAACCACGGAAGTTGCCCTTGAATCTCCTGCTCATACTTTGTGTATTATATTTTGCGTTGCTACTGCATTCATTGCTTCGTCCTTCCGGTGACGCTCTGATTTTTTTCTTCATTGGCAAACATATCTTTATCGTTGCTGTAGCAATGAAGATACGTTTTTCTTTTCGACATTGTAACCATGCTGCCGCAGCGCCTTCGGACTAAGCGGGGTAACCATTAAATACAGAGTAAAGATAAACTTTTCTGCGCTGTTCCTCATATTATTGCCCTTCAGCAAGCTAAAGCTAGATCTTGAGAAGCAGCTTCGACTCGCGGAAAACTAGTGTCCTTTGAAAACAACAAAAAAGTTGCCAGTGAACGCATTTGCATAAACTTGAACTTCGAAGTGCTTTATTTACGAACATCAGTCACTCCTACCGCGTCCGTCCGTCCGTCCGTCCGTCCGTCCGTCCAGTCCATCCATCCATCCATCCATCCATCCATCCATCCATCCATGCATCATCCATGCATCCATCCATCCTTGCATCATCCATGCATCCATCCATCTATGTCTCGGTGCTCTCCTTGTTGTCCGTCGAATGCTTCATCTTGAAAACACTGAAATTATAACCTTGTCACGCACATCACGATCAATGATACCACGGCCACTTGTGGCTCAGTGCTCTCCTTGTTGTCGGTGGAATGCTTGATCTTGAAAACACTGAAATGATAAGCTTGTCACGCACGTCACGATCAATGATACCACGGCCGCTTGTGGCTCAGTGCTCTCCTTGTTGTCGGTCGAATGCTTGATCTTGAAAACACTAAAATGATAAGCTTGTCACGCACGTCACGATTCATTGACCCGCGACCATAACACGACCACTTGTGGCTCATACCGGCGTTGTTCGGCGTGGAATGCACGGTTATGCGGCGCGAGTGATTAAATGTCAATAACTACAGTCTATATCCTCCAAGAACCACCCAATATAGACAAACACGTTTGATGAGAACACACTTTGTGACCGTTAAACAAGAGACGGACATAATGTTCGTTATAGCTTAGAATAACAAGATACAGACAAGCGGGTTGTAATAACCAAAGGCAGCCATTCAAGCGGTACTGGGGTAGCCATGGAAACCGGTTCCTCAGCGTGCCAAGCATCCACGGCGCCGCTTTGCACGCAGTATTTCGTCTATTGCGTGAACAGTTACGTTGACGGTGCCTGTTGTCACGATGTGCATAGCGCGCGGCACCTTTCGCTCACGTCAGCGGAATGAACTCACGTAAGTGAGAAGGGGCGACACACGCACAACCTCCATTTCTAAAAAAGAGATAAACACAGAGAAGAACAGAAACGAAATAAATATGTCTCAACAGCAACTTTATTAACAAGTTCTACCCCTGCGAAGTCTTACACGCGTCCCTCACACTGCGTCCGTTAACGCCTATATGAAGAGCGTGATGTAAAGTGTCTCCTGTCAGGCGCGCTGACAGCAGACCGTCGCTCGTCGCGTCTGTCGTCTTCGTAGATGTCGCAGAGCGGCGAGGTGCTCGGACATCGCCGCGTCGTCCACCTCTGGCAGAATGAAACGCGTGCCGGCTGGCACTCCTGGCACGCCTAGCCCCCTATAGACAGTGAGCGCCTGGCGGGACTGATGGGCGGCGGGAAGCGTTGGCTTGATCACGGTCGGCGGCGCAAACACTGACGTGTCTCGGCAGCTCGATGCACTGCCGGCCACTGGACGTCCGGAGCAGCTACACGACAGCTCGCCGAAGCAGGAGCTCAGGCGGGTCTTCAAGCTCTGCAGTACTGGGGCAGTACCAAGGCTGCCTACTTGCCGCCGTCTTTGCCGAGCTCAATGTCCTGGCCACCACGTTCTTCCATGCGCGCGCCAGCCGTCCAAGATGGCGTCCCCGCGCGCTCCTCCTGTTTCTTCATCCCCTTCTACTTCTTCCTCTTGTTCCATCTTAGAACATTTCTTTTCGATTCCTTTCTTCCTCTTCTTTTCTCATTTATCTTGTCATCCCTGACACTCGTCTAACATCAGTTGCAGCTTTAGAGTGAGTTAACCGCTCTAAAGGCAATGTAAAAGACAATACATATGTTCTACTATCACTCAGCAAGTCTTAACACCGAACCCGTTTAGCAAATCGTTCCTTGTTTGGCGAACAAAGAAACCGTCATCATCATTAGTGCAGGTCCCCAAGAGTGCGTGTACACTTTTGCGAAAGGCCCAATGTGCGGCATTCGCACACGCTGTTCTTTCTTCTCTTGCGCGCATGACCTCAGCCCACTACTGCACTGGCAAAACTGCTGCTGGCGGGCGCGCGTGTTCAAGCAGAAGAAAAAAAAAGACAAAGACGTTGCGCGTGGATATGTCCAGTGCACAACGTCTCGCAAAGCTGCGCGTCTTCGCATGGTGCATGCGTCCTCACATGGTGCGAAGCTATGCGCAAATGCGTAATGTAATACACCAAACGCGTAGGGCGGCGTCAAACCGAGGCCACGCGTGCCGCGTGTGATGTCGTCCGCGCTGGAGGCAGACGTATTTACGTTGAGCTCAGTGTGAGACTTCGGGAAGCGTTGGCTGAGCGTTGCAGTGCCCTGTGAGGCGCTTCCCTAAGCCTCGGCCCACGTCACGCCCAGAATGGCCGAATTTGCAAAAGGACTCTGATCCTTCTTGTGACAGTTATTTCAGTGCCAAAAATTTTTGCATAAGCAATTTCGTCACTGACTCCTTCGCATGACATTGAATCGCCTATGCGTCGCTTCTGTCGGAATTTTCTTTCTCGAGAGTCGTATTTTCATTCACGATTCTTTTGAAACATGGCTAAGTTACTGACCTCCTTTAGAAGAATGTTGAATTAAAATGAAGGTGAAATAAAATGGCGTGAGGGTATACTTTTATGTTCGTAGGTCGCGTCCATGCATTTCTAAATTAAAGTGAAATCCTGGGAGAGAGGAAATTTAGGTCACAAGATATAAAAACACGCTAAATACAATCAGTGATTGTCACTGAAGAAACGCGCAATTTTAGTAAATGTATACTTTCGACACTCCACGCAGTAGAACTTCAGTTTACGAACACTAATGTTCATTATAGATGCACAAAACCCACTTTTTTAATGTAACAGACAGATGCAAATATGCATTTATTCGCTCAGTATAGATATATTGGTCCCTTAAAGTTCACCTGCGGCCAAACATTGAGCAAAACAACGCGGCATCTAAAACACAAGCCTTTGAAAACGTTGGTCAAAAACGTTGGGTTGTTTCTCAGATACCTCGCTTTGCTTCTAAAGGGTCTATATTGAAGAAATTTTGTGAAAGTCGGTTATATTGAGCACGCACAGAGATCTGACCCGATATTCCACAGTTCGGTTGCATAAATGTAAACTTGGCAAAGGCAACCTTGCAACCTTAGGAGTAAATATTTATAACGCAGCGTCTGCGTGATCGATCATATGAAGTGACATTGCGGAAATGCGCGTAATCAGTGAAAATAAATTGAAAGAACAAGGTGTTGTGAATCAAAAAAAGAGAGGACCCTGCCTGTTTCTTTTTTCTTTTTTCAAATAAAGAAACTCGGCCTCACGTTCACGAAGGGCGGCATATATATCACAATCACGAGCGTTAGCACTTTTAGGTGTGTTTATACTAGAACAGCGCCACACTACGGTGGTCTGGAGGCTACCGCTCTGACATCTATTGGGAAAATACTGCCACATATGGACACGTGCCATATATAGCCAGAAATGCAGATCTGGCCAGATATGTACATCTGGCAATTTGTGGTCCGTGTCCACATATGACTGTATCTGCCCGATACATGTCATTCATGACATTCTTCGTGTAGGTCTTTTATTGTCACATACGTCTGTATCACGATTTGGGCTAATACGCCCACGTACGGACGCGAGCCATATACTTCCAGACATGCCAAATCACTGATATCGCCATATATGGCCTTTTTGTAACGATATCGCACTTGGCTGCTGATCCGAAGACTGCAGGATCGAATCGCGGCTGCGGCAGCTGCGTTTCAGTGATGACGAATTGTTGAAGCCATTGTACTGTGCAATGTCAGTGCACGTTAGAGGAGGGGGCAACTGCCGGTGCCCTCCACTACGGTGCCACTCGTAATAAAACCGCAGTTTTGGGACGTAAAACACCATAAGCTAACAATACTAGCTCAGCGGTTAGCACGGCCAACCACGAAAGATGCGAGAAACTTCCGTTGCACGGAAAACCAGCGCTGCCGCGACGTCGTAGACTCATTAGACGTGGGCCCCCGCCCGTGATTCATTCGAACCACCCTTGCCCTAATTGCCGCAGTAATCGGAGGTCAGCGTTCTCCGGAACGGCACCCCTCCCTGAGGAGGGTGTGTGCCGAGTTTTCGGAACGCCCTATTTCATGCCAACGAGAAATTAGATTCAGCTTTATTTTAGTTTCAATCAATATATCCGCCTTTTAATAACAACGATTGAGAAAAGCAATTGAAAAGCTACATAAACTACAAATACGTTGAATACTGTAGTTTTCGTAGTCCAGCATTAGCAGACGTTGATCACGTTCTCATTAGCCTGACGCTAATATACTTTCTTTGACACATGCTGTTTATCTTTAAAACTAAAAATAATTTTTATTCTTTTATAAGTACTCCTTCGCAGTGCCCTTCGTAGTCCAAATGAAGAGCTTGAAAGTACGCACATAACACACATTGTATTGCCCGCATTGGCTACCCGATGCTTCTGCAGAATCGTTTCGCAGAAGCACGAACTGTCAAAAATTCCCGTCCCTGTATTCCAACCGCTGCAGAATTTTCTCGTATGAGAGGCTTGACCAGCAGCACTGGATTTTTTTTTCTGACGAGAGACATGGACAACAATGAGAAGGAAAAGCAGTGAAGTTCACCGAGCATTTGCTCGGTTGGCTACTCTTCACTTTGTGAGTAGGATAGCGGAATCATATATAAGACAGAGAAGAGAAGAGTTGAAAAAGAAAAGGGGACAGCTTGTGTGGACACATGCACAAAGCACTAGCACGAGCGAATCCCTAGCAAGCGTTTCTGAAGGCCCGGCACATTCATGAAGCACAACGGCTTCTTTTCAGTCTTGAGCACGCAACGCCCATGTCCACGGTGAAGAACTGACTCCTTCGGACCCCATGATCGTAAAACCTAGTTAAAGGGGAACTCTGGTGGACTTTACACCATATTCTGATATCACTGCTTTCATTGGCCTTGGTTTTCCTGTAGCAGCCAACGCGATTTCATGGGCTCAAAAACTCACCAATAAGTTCACTTAACCAAATTAATGATGCGTTCAAAGAGAAACCGAAACGGGCAAAGGATTCGCGATGCGTATGCGATAAGGTCAGAGCCTTCCCGCCATCAGAAATGGGGAGCTGGTGCTAGAAACTTGGCAGTGGTGGAGTCATCCGACAATGCATTCATTTATGCCAGTTTTGTGAGGTTGAGAGCGATGATTTGAGGGCTGGGTATCACCCTTTTCCTTTTGACGGCCCGCTTGCTCGGGTAGCCAGCCTTGTCGGTAATGTCGTCAAAAACATAGGGTGGTCCGCATGGGAATCTGGTAAAATTTGCGAACGTTTATTTTCACGAAAAATTAAATGACTTGGAACCGTCTGTATTGGCGCACATTATTAAAGTACAGGGTACAACATACATTGAAAGTGCCATTGAGATCAATGGACAAAGAAAAATAACCGTACTTGCCCTGTAAGAACTTGGACGGCGATGGAGTTGTGGTCGGGCCACAGGGAAGTTTCACGGGTTTTGGGGAGAAGCCCCAAGGGGTCCTGCAGGCGCCGCTGAGCATGCGCTCGCCTCCAAAGTTTCGAGTGGAATCATGCTAAAAACTTCCACACGTTTCTTTTTTCTTAAAGTAAAACAAATTATTTTTGAAAACTAAACAAAAATATGATTTCCTCCTTCGTAGGAATCACTCATAACGCGAACGTTAAACGTACTGCAGTAGTAGTTGCAGCCTTATTACCCGTCAAGAAAAACAGCAGATTAAACTTGCCGCGCTCAATATGGACGGTATATTAACGCGAAATCGTCAAGGAACCCGTGTCGCCGGAATTGTGGGACCGGCGTTGGTGTCGGCGTCCGCGGCTGAAATAATCGCCCAGCTTAATACTCTCTCGCCTTAAAGTAGTTCTGCTTCTCATCGAAGAAACCTGTGCCCTCGAGCCTGTTGGCAGCAATGCTAGATTGGATGTTGGCAACACTGCACTCGTGTGTTAGTACGCGCTATCTGAATTACGTGCTGTGGTTGTCAAAAAAGCTACAGGGATTGCCATCAATTTTTTTGAGTAGTGTCAACGTTGCAATGACGCTCTCCGTCCACTAACAGGCTATCGCAGGCTGACTCTATCTATCGAGGCTAAAGTAAAGTTCACATTGAAATCAAGCCAAGTCCAACGCTTAATAACAAACAGATACTGCTTTACTTGAAAGTTGATGAATTCTACAAAGGTGAATCGCCTACACTGCTCTTGAGCTTCATCGGTTTTGACGCACTCTTTCACACAAATGCACACGGACAGCTTAGTCGCTCAGCGCGCCTCCCCGCTGACACGATTAGATTCAGAAGGGAAGGAGGAAGTGTGAGGGCACGTCGGTGATATGCCGAGTGCGTCTCTGTCATACACGGACAGGAGTCGTGAAGAGCATGTATGTGCATTACGCCCTGAACAGTACCAGATGCACAGACGCAAACAATGCAACGTGCACGGAGATATTCGAAACGGTGGAATGACGCTTTCTTGCCCGCTGGTGGGCATGAATAGTTTGAAGAAAACTCACGTTGTGAATGTTGCATGCACTGCAAACACCTAATATATTGTTTTCACTGCGCCTGTTTATTGCTCGCAGTCGTTCTCAGAACTACAGATCACTGGAGACGAGAGTACTCCATTTCGTCACGAATGGAGACGGCCGAACTGCCATGACGAAAAGCTCCAGTGAGCTCAACGAAAGGGAGACCGTGTAAGCCGAACACATCTTCTACGTAAAAACGGTGTTAAATGGAGTTCACTTGTGTCCGCGTGTGACAGGGCTATAAGAAGGCGTAGGCAAAGAACTCACGACATCCTCTACAGCAAGGGGTCGTGTGTCAAGGCGGCGAAGCCTGTCCTCTAGATCGTTCCGTTGAGTTACGCTGGACGTGCCGTGGCAAAGTAGGAAGTGAGTTGTCTCTTGGTAGCCTCAAAAACAGCATGCCCGACTGTTCGCTGTTCCTGTGAGGCACGAGCAGGCATTCGCTTATGCCACGCCCCGCGACATGCCGGACCCTAGTGTTGTTTCGAGTCCTGGTGGCCGTCGATGTCGCAAAGTTTGCGTCGAGCGAATATAAGTGGTGGTTGCAGAAACTCCGTGGATTCCACTGTAGAGGCCTGATTTAGCATTTGAATTGATTGGAGTTTCCAGGCAGGGTGGTACGGGCGCCCGTACATGTTGCTGATGAGCCGTGCGTGCAGTTTTATCGGCACTGCCATTACCGGCAATATTGCTATGGCTCGGCGGCCATTGAATTATCATGGCGTGTTCCTTGCCGAACACTTGATAATAAGTGTGCCTTATTTTACGCGATAGCTGCTCGTGCATGCCATGACCTAATTTGTAATGCTGCCTTCGGGTCGCAGAAGATGGGCAAGAGGTTCGATTGCTGCTCCATTACGCACGGGACGGTACTTTGGAGCGCTGTACTTTGTATTATGAGAGAATGGGAAGTTGCAGGCTCTAATACACTAATCACTGCTGCGGTGGAGCAGTTGCAATTTGAGGAGTCATCTATGTAAATATGGACGTGTTTAGAGTACATATTGCTTAAGAGAAGCAGATACCACTGGTTCAGGGCTAGTGGTGACAGCTGCGATTTATTAACTGGAAATCCTAAGCACAAGTAAAGTTTGTCGGAGGCGACAAAATGCAGATGCCGGGCTCTTTCGCAGGACTAAAGTCAGATGGTAATGAATCATGGCGACTCGACACAACACTTCAGAACGAGGCAAGTAATTTGGTATATCGGTGAGGAGCCTCCACGATGATCGGCAAGATTTTCAGACCTTAAGTGGCAGATTTTAAGTGTGAACCCGGTAAAGCTCTCTCTGGTTTAAGGAATTCCCTAAGTCCAGCTGTCGTGCGCGAACGCCCCGCTAATTAGTAGTCTTGGGGAACTCGCAAACCCTGGGATCACGTGACACCATAGAGAATAGAGGCGTGCATGCACTACCTTTCAGTCGGCCATAGACTAACCACATTTCCGCGTGTCACAAAGCAGAATCCTTCCACATTTTCAAATCTTTTGTGTTGCTTTGGAGGAATTATGTTGGACTGAGTTTCCATCCGGACTGTCTCCAATCTCCTTTCCATTGTTTCACATCTAGTTGGCCCCATCATTAGGCCATGCGACATTGTATAAGATTACAATTTTGGATCAGTTCAGGTCGCATTGAAGCAGAATGTGACGCTCCAGCACATGGAGTAAGAATAGCACATGCGGTCGCGCTATTCTTGTCTTACTAACCTCTCTTGATTGTTTTATCGCAGGAAGATCTTTACACTCATCACTGCAAAAAATTGGCCGCGTAGCTGCGTGCTTCACCGCAAATGTCGTCGAAAGACGATAGTCTTCTGCCGGCAGTACTACGCTGCATGAGATATGGACACCATCTGGCAGCGCCGTCGGGAAACATGAGCTTGTGCATAATTCCTGGGCAACTGCCAGGTGGCCACAACAAATCGTCGGTGGAGAGCTTTTTCGTGCATAACGTCGCATTTTTAGCGCAGCCTAACAAACACTAGGATCTACAAAATTACGTATGTACATATTTTATAGTAAAGGAACACAACGCCTAATACTTACGTATTGATGCTGCGCCTCGGATATGCGTAATATTTTTTTTTGATCGATAATGTTTACAAGTATTAACGCAGCTACCAGTTGAAGATGGCTGGGCGTTAGGCAAAGTGCCTAAACTTTGGCAGGGTGGCTAAATCGAGTGACAGACAGACAAACAGAAAGACGAACCAAAGTTTCTGCGTTCAGGTGTCCTAAGAAAGACTATCGTCTTTAAGGAAAAATACACCTTAACATGTAGACGCAGTTATAAGGTAACATAAGGCATGACGACGCAGACTGGACGCTCGGTAATTTCGTCAAAAAACTGGGACCGAATTCACAAAGGTCTCTCTGGTAAGCGTGTCTTCAGTTGGCTAGCGGGTTGCTGTAATGGCATGTCCTGCGTCCGGATTGGCTGGAATATTCTACGAAAATTTTTAGTATAATACGCTTTTCAGAATATGGGCCCTGAGCGTTGAGGGTGTGCAATGGTTCAAGACGCAGAATTCGTGCTAACATGTGATCACAGCAAATGCGTCGTCATTTATGCGGTGCTCTTTAAATGATGGCTCTTAACGACTGAGTTTTTGTATCTGCGTTGACACTGTTGCTTGTGTGAAAAATGTGAACGCTCAATAAGCAGCCCCGACAAATATTGTGTACCGTAAGACATCTGCTAACGCTTCCTACAAACTGAGTCACTTTCGGGATGGAAAAAGAAATGAAAGATCACTTGCGGTTTCTGCGGATCACTATCTGCACGTACCATAAGGCAACAAACTCCTGGTGGTCTGTTCCCTATACTTTCATCGGAAGAAAGTCTACAGGCCCATTTTCCAGCGTAGGCGACACTGTAGCCACGAAAGTTCAAGTAGAGAAGCTGTTGAATATGGATGTTCCCTTTAACCCTACTGGGCTTGCGCGTCGATGATGTCAGTCATGCTTCCTCTTTCTTGCAGCAAACTTGCAAGCAATTTGTCACGCTACTTTCACGGAAGAGTGAAAAACAAGCTGAAAGCAAGTCTCCAGACAACCTTTTTGCTCCCAAGGGGCCACACCAGCCAGCCGGGAAAGCGATTTATGATCCCCATAGACCAAAACTGGAGCGTTGGCTTCGGTGCTTGCTCCAAGGCTTGTCATAAGAGTGCGCTACTCCTTACACTTCACAGTGCCCTCTTATCCTGATTGCCCGCAGGCGCAGTGCTCCTGAAAGGATCCAATCTTAGAAGGGACGTTCGACGGAAACGCGCGCCGTGACATCGCTTTACCTGCACAAAATACAAAAACGTGTGCATTTATTGTCTGATGGTTCTTTTTCAAACCGGAAACTTGCACAAGAAGTCCCCTGGAATGTGAGAGGTAGCAAAACATTTTCTGCAAAAGACGTCGATGCGACAGTGGGCGTAAATGTGTTCTCAAGTGTAGAATTTTTTTCTCTTCCTTTCCTTTTTTCTTTGGGTTTTTGGAGGCCGGGAGGGGGGGGGGGGGAAGAGGGCGATGAAGAAGTGGCGAAATTGGTGAACACTGGCCAAGGACATCCGAACACGTGTCATCGTATAGACGCTGCACATAAAGGGTACATTCCAATCTTGTGTATGCTTTATATTGTGTGGAGTAGCTTTATTTGACCTGTATTTAAGTAGATAATATTAGTTATACGTGTAAAGCGCTATCCACTAATTATTTATAGCTGCAGATGAACCACGAGGTCGCCTAATAGCTGAATATCTGGCAACGTCGGCAGGATGGCGAAGCGATGTGTGTCCAAGCTATGGATAGGACACGGCGGTTGTTTGATTTTTTCTCGTAATGGCTAGACATGGAGAGGCCTCCGCTATCATTCGAAGAAAATGATTCTGCCTGCCATCTGGACGTTTGATATTTCCTGTGCACGAAATATAGGCACTTAAGGGCTTAAGGGCGACCACGAGGACTTTCTGCATGCACGAAAGCACGAATCTATTCCGTGCCGTCTCTTTTGCGCGGAGTACTCATCCTAACACTTCCTCAATGATATTGGTCCCTTTTTGTACTCTATATATGTAAATAGAATTTGTTAGCGCCATGTTAACCCTCCTTCCAAAGTCTCTAACAATGGAAAATCGAAACCTTAGCGTATGAGCTGTTTTGCATATCCAGACTCGTGGACCCCACTTTATTGTTACATATAGAAACAAAGAGCTAGTTTGTGTAATTCGTCTTTTCTGCTTCTTCCAGGCTTGCGTTTCGATGCTGCAGAATAAGGTACTTTCCTTTTTTTTGTGAGATTTGATGATTACTATTCATAACTGCGCTGTTCCCTTTCAATGGAGGGTAACATGTAGTGGCTGTAACGCGAAAGTTCGGTGCTCCTTTTTTTTTCAAAAATTTTGACCTGTTACGATATGGTTATCGCCAAACGCATAAAAAATTTACGTTTTGATATGGTTGTCATCATAGGCATATGGAAAGCTGTGTCTTTTGTAAAACTTTTATTTCTTAATGATTCGCGCTGCGGTGCGCATTTATGCAAGCGAGTGCGTTTTCTTGACAAAGTTCTGTTTTGATTATTTAGTAGTAAGCTAACCATTGATATACCTTAGCCAAATAAAAGAAGATGAGCAATTTTTAGAGGAATAACGCATTTTTCTGTCGACTGTAGCATGGGCTTGTTTGGTAATAAACCTCACCTTAACTTTGTGCTATGCTGGCAATGAAAATTTAGTTTCCACCCTCGAAGCTCTGGCACTGAGGTGACTGCGCTGGATATGATCTCGATACACTTTCACGACATAATAATATGGAAGATAATGGTACAAAAAGGGGTAAACACATAAGACGGAAGCTAAATGTTACGGGGGGGTGATGAAATTCGTGACCTGGCTTGCATAAGATGCTATAAACTTGCTCGGCACAGGAAAAATTGAAAATCAATGGCAGGCCTTCTTCCCGTATAATAATAATAATAATAATAATAATAATAATAATAATAATAATAATAATAATAATAATAATAATAATAATAATAATAATAATAATAATAATAACGAGGATGGCAATGTCTAGGGAGGCATGAATTTTTCAAACCAGTGGCATATACGAGCTCATCAAACACGCTGGCCTATGCGCGACATTCCCAGAATGAGGCAGCCGCTCAAAGCTGCAAACGTTATCGTTTGAGCCGCTTCGCTTAGTATCGGTACAATGAGTTCTCTTTTTACGAGTAGCCGATCACTTTACATGCAGACATGAAAAGCGATCGATTACACCGTGATTTATTGCACTGTTTTCCCGAAGTGTACACGGGCTGGAGGAAGGTGATCAATGAGCAATGTTTCTAAGAGATATGTTGATGTTCACGCACAGAAAATCATCGGTCGCTTTACTGCACAGTGGTGTGACAGCGCTTCGTTGTCTCCATGTGGACTTCGATCTATTTACAGCGAAAACTTCTTATCGAGAAGCAACGCGACTCATTACCTGTTCTGAGTGAAACTTCCCTCAGGGTAATACATGTTTTGGGGTCACCGGTGCATTGATACACCGTTGAAGTTTTCGGGTCACCGGTGTAAGGGGATAGCCTATGAGGAGACACTACCTTCGGAAAGACCACCTTGAGCTTTTTACTATAGGCTGAATTCACTGCCCTGATAACGATGCGTATTGGCCATTTCATCAGCCCTTATCTGAACAATAACACAGGCTAATATGACATAGGAGTGTTCGCGTCATTCATTTGTTAAATTTGATACTAAGCATCGTTTAGCTCAAATTGTGCAAGGATAAAATGAACCCGCGCTAGCACAAGTATTACGGTCGATAACTTATTGAGGTACTACGTGAGAAAATACGCTCTCACCCCATCCTCATGGTACTCAAGTGAAACAAACGCACCCGTCAACAATAGTGCTTTACAAGGCTACTTGGTTCCTTCAGGTGCTTACCTAACAGCACCAAAAGCTCTGATGCTGAACATATTTTGTTTTCCAAGGCCAGGGCTTCTAAGTCTTGAAATAAGGTTTCGCAACTTAGTCAATATGTATACATACGGCGACACCTGCTGTAAAGGTCATTTAAGGTATTCGTGCAATTGTCCAAATATTTACCACTGTTAATAAACCGAAGGCAAATGCGGCGTGCTTAGCGGAAACTTCGAAATTTATTATTATACACGTTTCTACGAAAACTCTACCCACCGACCGACTGCACTTGTTAACACATGAAATGAATGTTTCCCCAGAAATAAAAATTTGCAATTTCACCAGTATGGTGAAGCAATCATTGCCAACACGCTGGAATATTATAAGTAATGCGATGCAAGTTTTTATGGGTGATGAGCATCTGAGTTGTCCTTTAGAATTGCTGTCTCGTGCTGACCTGTAGCGTACCCTTTGCGCAGCTGCACGTTGCGCATAGCTGTGGACACGCATGCGAGCGCGCGTGTTCTTCAGCGCGATTGAGGTTTGGCAAAGCTCTTGGAAGAGCGTTTCCATGAAACTCAAGACGCGTGGAGCCATGACAAGTGCACGCCGCAAGCACGAAAGACGCCGTCGTCGACTGACGTGACTGAGCGCAACATTAAGAGAAGACGCTGCCCGAGAGAACTTTGCGCCATCGCGTGATTGAAATCTAAATGAGCCTGCGTCGCAGAAGGTAGCTCAGAGGGCCTTGTTATGTGGCCAACTTCAAATGGTATATACGAAGTGCCGCGTGGTATAGCGCGGTTGGAGGCGAGAATGCCAGAGGCCCATTACAGTGCATTGTCAGTGAACGTCGGTGTACGGCTTTGCTCTCCTTTGTATCTCTTTCACTCCCTTCCCCATACTACACACGCTTGGCCATGTTCCCGACATGGGCTGCTGAAAGCTGCGTCCTTCCTTAACACAACCACTCCCCCACCCCGCTTGCAACTGTCGAGAAATATCCATGGCCGAGTTCTGTGTAGCGCTCCCTCGCGAACCCAGATGGTGAGTATAGTACACTATATATGTGAGTTTCAATCCACGCGCTCTGTGAGTATTACCGTAAGCCGGTTTTCTGCTATATATACATATGAAAATTCTGAATAATAAATGAATGATTGTGACTTTCATTGAGAGAAAAAAAACAAAAAGGACGCTCTTGGCCGCTGCTGCGAATGAGGTAGTGAAGGGATTAGGGGATTGGGGTTAGATGAGCAGCTTCATCTCACGCCTTCGCATGGGTCAGTCGACCTCTCCTGCACCACGAGAAACAGGTCACTTTGATTCCGTGGATTGCCAGAGCTATTTGTGTTTCATTGTTCCACTGTAATAAATTTCGTAAAGCTGTTTCGTCGGCGTGCAGCAGATGTTGAATGCGCCGTCTGCCTTTCCAGAAAGCTGCGCATCTCCAAATGACATGCTCTAAGTCTGCTCGGCAAATACCTTGACAGCGCTTGCATCGCGTAGAAGTAGTTGCACACGTAGGTCAAGTAGCCTTCTGCCATTTGTCTAGTATGTAGTGTGTATGCTAAAGGTAACCTAACAAAAATTTCCGGAAGCGCCAGAGGGGCTCGAACTCACGTCCTCTTTGTCGGTAGGCGAGTGCCTCAGACAGCTGGGGCACGGCCTACCCGACCGTAAGCGGCGCGCAACTTATACCATTTGGAGCTGGGCAAGATGATCGCGCTCTCTAAGTTACCTTCTGAGACGGAGGCTCGTTTAGGCTTGGATCAGTAGTTGTAGCAAAGTTGTCGCCGCCCAGCCCTCGCACAGCGCATCTCTATAGACGAAGCGCTCAGCCGCGTGATTCGGTCACAGCATGTCTCGAGCTACCAGCGCTCACTAACCAGAGCTCCACGCCATTTGCATTTTGTGAGAACGCATTCAAAGAGCTCCGCCAAACGTTAGTCACGTTGAACGAAACGCGCGCTCGCATGCGTGTCCACAAGCACGCAGAACACTAATCTGCGCGTGAGGCACGCTGCAGGTCAGCAGTGGACTTCTAGAACAGTGTTTGGGGAGAAAAAATCCGGAGCACGTCGGCTTTAATAAAATGCCTCGCGTTACTTTGTATGTATTACAGAGTGTCGCTATTGCAAACTTGCTTTGCGACAGTGGGGAAACTCCGCATGTTTTAAATTGATTTGTGGGGTTTAACTTCCAAAAACCAGCTATAATTATGAGAGACACCGTAGTGAAGGGCTTCGGAAATTTCGACTATGCTGAGTTCTTTAACGTGCACTGACATCGCACAGTACACGGGCCTCAACATTTCGTTTCCATCGAAATGCAGCCGCCGTGGCCGGGATTCGATCCCGCGAACCTCGGATCAGTAGCCGAGTGCCATAGCCACTAGACCACCGTGGCGGGGCATATGCGGCGACCTTAAGCAGGCGATTTGCTCAATGTTCTAAGCTAGTGCTTATTGCTTAAACCTACTGAATGCTTTATTTTGATAAAGATTCATTTAGAGAAATCACCCGTCTTAGACGAGTAAAGCATTCTTTGGGCGGTTCTAATTCCAAAGTGCACCGTAGAGGATCGTCTAGAATGAGGAGTCGTAGTGAATCTATACCAACAATTTGAAGCCCATCAATACTGCGCCACTTTCAGGCTGTTGCCCCGCCACGGTGGTCCAGTGGCTAAGGTACTCGGCTGCTGATCCGAGGGTCGCGGGATCAAATCCCGGCCGCGGCGGCTGCATTTCGATGGAGGCGAAATGTTGAGGCCCGTGTGCTGTGCGATGTCAGTGCACGTTAAAGAACCCCAGGTGGTCGAAATTTCCGGAGCCCTCCACTACGGCGTCTCTCATAATCAGAACTGGTTTTGGGACGTTAAACCCCACAAATCAATCAATCACCTTTCAGGCTGTTGAAAAATGGGTAATTGTATTGTATATATACCACCAGATTAAGACCCACGAATGCTGCATCGCATTTATCAAGTCCGTACCATAATCTTAACTTGTATATGTATAGGCAAGGATGATAGTGCTCCTATTAACCTTTCCATTCTTCAGCACAAATGAACCACGCATACCTTTAACGCCCTTCTCAAGTGCACGACGGAATGTGAATATACCTTCTAGCGTTCTTGATAGCCCACCATAAGTAAAGATTCGTACTCCGAAATCTCACGGTATATTTCTTTTTCCCTTATCGATGGTTGCTTGCGATAAAAGCAAACGAAAAACTGAGGTCGTCCCAGCACATAAATTATGTGTTTTATATCAACCGCCAGCATCTCTATTCAAGGCTATGCATGGCATTCCAATGTTTACGAAATGCACTTGCCATACCATGCGTAGAGACGTTAAGCCTGGGTGTTATTCGCGGTGATGTGATAGGCTGCACTTGCAACTTCGTATACCGCGTGTTTCGATGCAGTCGTTCGGCAACTATGATAGAAAAAGAAGGTGCCACAGACGCCACTGCTACCGAGCCGGGTAATTCCCAAACGAGAAAGTAGGCACCGATGAATGCCTGCCATGATTTCGCCTCGATGCCGGATTCCAGCTTCTGGAGAAATTGCCTTGCGCGAGTGACTCTGAGGGAATGAACGGGATAGTCGGGAAGGAACGGGAATGAACGGGATTTAGTGTTCGCTATGAAACATGCCTTCTATCTAACTTCTTGAGAACTTTTATATTTCATGCCTAGCAGGCGTTTGTGTATAGCTGAACTAACCGTCATGCAGAGCGAGAAAAAGACGCGCTGAAGAAAACAGGTTGCCATCCGCAATGTATCTGAAGATTACCCACCTTACGGGTTTTGTGAAGGGCTGTTTTCCAATTAGTAACCAGTTTGATGCACGATAGGTGGTCCATTTAAAAGAGAATAGAGGAGCGCAAATACGACATGGATACAAGAGAAAAGTGCAACCACATGAGTGATTGCCTCGTCTACACATAGGAACAAATGCAACGCAGCGCCGGCCTTGTAGTTTTTGTTGTTGTTTTAACGTGTGCTGTAGTAGGTGAAGTGTTGTGGTGTTAGTCTTTGCTCTAATCGCCCTGTTTGGTCCCCAATTTTGAGCTGTCATGCTCAGTGTCTCTACGCTTCCAGCGCCAGCTACTTGGCTTTCAAGCCACGATTT
>JABSTT010004799.1:0-20025 GCA_013339685.2 Hyalomma asiaticum
TTTCCGCGCGCGTCGCTTTTCTTGTTGTTTTAGGGGCGAGCTCCTCTTAGTCTAACCTTGTCACGCGTCAGCCGTTAGGCGTAACCCGCGTGCCGGGAGGCACGCGCTCGCCCTCGGCGCGTGCCTCTCTCTCTTTCCCGGCGCGTGCCTCTGCTGTCTTGTGAGAGAGAGAGAGAGAGACAGAGAGAGAGCGAAAGGCGCGCGTTCGCTATGGAAATGCTCTCAGAGGAACGCTACCAGCTCGCAGAGAGAGAGAGCGAAAGGCGCGCGTTGGCTATGGAAACACTCTCAGAGGAACGCTACCAGCTCGCAAATCCCGGCCGCAGCGGTCGCATTTTCGGTGGAGGCGAAAATTCCAGAAGCCCGTGTACTGCGCGATGTCAGTGCACGTTAAAGAACACCAGGTGGTCTAAATTTCCGGAGACCTCCACTACGGCCTTTCTCTCCTCTCTCTCTTTCACTCCCTTTCCCCCACCCCCACGGACGCTTAGCCGTGCTCCCTACATGGGCTGCAGAAATTAGCGTCCTTTCCTTACCGAACCACAATCATCATCATCATCATGATCAGCTCGCAAAGAAGGAGAACGCGCCCTCACCCGCGAGAGACAACGTTGGCGCAGGCAGCGTCTCCTAGTGAGTTTGATTGAGAAATACCGACTGCTCGCGTTGGAGAAGCGTTCACCGGCAGCCCATATATATATGGGTTGACTTAATAAACCGTCGTTCTCTAAGAGGCGCATCGTCAATTCTTTTATAAACTAGCGGCAACCCAAGCTATTTTTGCATATACAGTCCTATATATATATATATATATAGGCACTGGATCTTGACTTGCAATGAAGTGCCGGTGGGAGATTTCACTTGTGCATAGTTGAACCATGAGGATTCGTAGCGTGCGCGTTAAATTAATCTGGAACTCGGCACGATCTACGAGTAACCTCCCGAGCTTCGCCCACTCATCATCATTGACTCCGTGGATATGCTGTAATTTTTTTTATCACGAAACTGTTTTATTCCAGGACCCACCGAGAAATCTGTGACATTCTTCCGTAGCGGAAGTGGGTCTCTGAAAAAATTAACATAAATTCACGATGAAAAAGTTCCAGCCGGGCGAACTCGAACCAATCTTTACCGGGGATATAACGAAAGGAGCTGGAAGCTCTACCCATACACCACCGTAACATCGCTCGTACAGCGAACAGATGGTCCTTATATTTTCACTACAGCGTTACAAGTTGCATTTAATTGTCATTAGGTTATAGTAAAGGTGATTAGTAGAGTGAATAGCAATGAGCAAGCAAAATTACTGTTAAAATAGCATTGTCTTCCTGATACCGAACTCTTCGTTCCCTTAGGTTCATTGCTGTGGTACCGCCATCTAGGAACGATAGCTAGAGCGAAGCAGATTGTCAGGCTAAATCGCGGCGGCAGTCAGCGCTTCGTTAGTCTTCGTAGCTTCAACCGCCGCGGAGGTTAGCGGCGTTACGGCGTCGTGACGGTGCGTTCCTCGAGCGAGGTACGAACGCGGCCGCTATAAAATTTGTCTTGTGTGACCCGGTGTTGAGTTGCGACGCGCACTGCTCCAGGAACGTAAGGACGGCCGTTGACAAAGAAACGATTGGCGTTTTGTTCCCGTGGGCTGTGTTTTCACCAAACAATCCGATGAGAACCCGTTAGGTCTCGCTTGGAAGGTGTCTCCGTTTGCGGACGCTCCTTGTTTATGCCAGATTCGCAGAGGGCTCTGCTGAGTCCAATTCAGTGTTTCCGGAGCAATGCAAGTTGTTCGAGAACTTTCCCTAGTGTACTGCTGTAGATGATCACTGTGACGTGTCGAGGTGCCGATGATGTGTATATGTAACGTGTTTTCATGTTGACAGTACCCGAACCATCTTCCGTCCCTCAATTCGCCAGATTGCCGCTTATGTATTCCACTACTTGGCGAAGAAAGGCTTCACTTTCCTGTTTTACCAATTCCTGTGTCACAGGCATTAACCACATTTTTTCATCTTTGGTTTTAGCGTGACGCCGGGTTTTTCGACGAAATGGCCACTATTTTGTCTCAGTGATGAGGATGATGAAAATCCTGAACACATGATGTTCACCCACTAGGGGGGATTGGCCAAGAGGCTTGATAGTTACGTTTCGTTTTGAAATGTTTGAAAGTAAGACATTGCTAAAGAACTAAGTCGTCATCTGAATAGATTTCAAAAGTCAGCGTCCTTGTAAAAGCTAGATAAACGTGCTTGTGGAACCAGGCCTAACTGGCAGGAAAATCGTGTGTCACAATTGTGATGACCGCGAGTGGAAAAAGTGGGCCAACTCGCTCAACTTTCTGTCCTTTTGGGGCCTTGGACTTGCATTCTCAAAACAGAGAGCTAGAGAGCGCCTACAGGCGAAAGCGTGACACACACCATAGAGTGCCCTTGAAAAACACGGCGAGTCAAGCGAATCAACCAGAGGCTCTCCTGATGAACAGTGAATTGCATATAAATGTCTATAGCCGACCACCTATAACGATTACTCGCGTGGAGCTGGCCTTGAGGAGGTGGTAATAAATATATCCTCTGACTTGCGGCAAATACCAAAACAAGACAGATGGAGATCTTTGGATGTACGGGCTCTTCAATACAATGACTTAATACACAAGTGAAGAAGTTAACAAATTTGTATCAGGGTTTTGCCTTGAACTGCTGCGGATGTGTAACACAAGCCAAGTTGTCATTTTTCGGCGACAGGGCTTAGCGATTCGGATATACTAACAGAATACATGGGTCTCAATGCTCATACACCTTCGACACAGGATCTCCAGAGGACAAGCCTTTGTGTGAAAGCGAGTGCACCTCGTCACCAGTTAGGCAGGTGAAGCAAAACGTGATTGTTCGACTAAATATATATAAGCACGCCAAAATATCAGTGAGCATTGGCAAGGTGAGACAAGGAAACTTAAACATGTGGACAGCAGAAAAATGTATTCGATCGCATTACACAGCCTTGTTTCCTAAAGAATTCGCATAGGTACTTACGTCCCCTTACGTGCACTGAATGTCGAAACGCTGCAGATCACACGGAAAGACTCAGAGGACTGGGAAGGCCGGCGAGGCTTCAGAGAGTCTCGGTCTGATAAGTCAACTATTTTGGCAACCATACTATCTTTACGGCCATGCGTCGTAGGCATGGCAGCGCAAGACATTCATTCCAGATTTTAAAGGGACTGTCTACCGCTCGGAAAATTTTTTAAGATTGTGGTAAAATCGGGCAGATCATGCGTCACATTTACGGGAACGAGCACGCTTTCACCCCACACAAAAGGAATTAGGTCTTTAATTTTGCTCTGAAAGTGGCGCAAAAAACGCCGCTAGGGACACCCAACAGCGTGTTCGTCATTTTCTAAGTGTAAGAGAACCAGCCCACGCAGGCATACATATTCTGCTAAAAACTATTATGTATGCCTTACAAGCGTACTTCACCCTATGAGACACCTTGTTATAGCGTGCAAGAGCAATTTGTTCTTTTTTTTCGCTGCTTTTGGGGTGGCGAAGGTGGCGCTGCCTTCGAATTCGTCTGCCTGCAC
Source organism: Hyalomma asiaticum (assembly GCA_013339685.2). Classification (NCBI taxonomy): domain Eukaryota; kingdom Metazoa; phylum Arthropoda; class Arachnida; order Ixodida; family Ixodidae; genus Hyalomma; species Hyalomma asiaticum. Next base: position 3,572 of record JABSTT010004799.1, read on the forward strand.
AGGCGTGTAATACTTCGTTTTTCATGCATGCGGCGCTGCATGTCCGAGGCGCACCCCGCCGGGCCGACCTTCCCTCGCCTCTCCTCCTCATCGTCACCTCTGGAATGTCGACCTTGACACCGGTTCCTGTTGAGAAGCCTCCCGAGCCCGAAAGGGTTTCCAGGGGAACGACGACGCATGCGCGGTAACCAATGTTGCTGGCATGCCTACACTAGGAATTGTCTTTTAAAATTCTGTTTTAAGAATTTCTATTCAGTTTCTGGAGAAACCACAGCGCTGGGACACTTCGAAAGGTACGCTTTCTGTTGAGCCAAAAAACGGGAGAGCGATGAAGGACGGTAGACGGTCCCTTTAAATTCCACAGCAGTATTTTTTTATGTCGCTGTATGCCACTCGGCATCACCATTCCTTGACAATGTACTCGCATTGGGCGGAGTACACTTAGAAGGCCGGCAACCAAATTTCGAGCATTGCCCAAGCCACATTAGGGATAGGCCATGTTCCTGAAAACTATACGTAACCTCATTCTTGGAGTTGGGCAATGCAGCTTTCACCAATTTCTTCAGATTCCGATCGGTTTTGAGCGTGCGTAAGAAGAAGTTCAAATGGCCCAAGCCAATTTTCCTAGTGCGCCGCCAAGATTTATCTGGGGATCCGGCAAGATTTGCAGCGGGCCAATCTCTCCCCAAAATTTACACACGTGAACTTGTTGTTGAACTATTTTCAGTGCGGTCACTGGCTCACTATCAACGCGTCTTCCAAACAAAAACATTGCTTGCCTAAAAGACGCGAGTGCTATCTGCGCCCTCAATGTCGCATGATACAGGGGGCCTTGACAGGGCATAGATAGAGAGGCGGAAATGATAAAGAGGGCACTGCATTCCACGATTATCAGTAGCGGTAAAATGTCCAGGTGGCCTAATTTCGAGAGGCCTTCTCAACAATGTTTCTTGTAATTGTATCGTGTTCTGGGCAGCAACATCCCAGCAATTATTATTATTATTATTATTAAACGTTCTCTTTATTGGGCGTAATCACAAATATAAATTAGAAAGCAGGACTCCTACATGGTTAAACGCAGAATGTACGGTGCGCGTCCCACTACCACAAGTTGCACTTGTGGATGGGATTCATTGGCGACCCCGGGGCGCAGCGAAAAGCATCCGAAAATTCCGGCATGTTCATCAGCGGTACTATGCACCGTGATCGGAATGGCGCGTAGTTTTCCGCTAATCTGCTCCGGTGGGCACAGTTTCTCACGCAGTGGTTGATGAAGAACAGTTGCTCTGGTGACGCCCTGAAGCGAGTCAACGTGATGTTCCTGTACTTCGCTGGCAAGGAATCGAAGGCCGCGTACGCAATCTTTGCTCCCACGAGGTCGGCCAGGTTTTCGGCGTCCAGCGTTTGATTTAGTATCTCCTGGCGACCTCCGAAGGAGAGCTATAAAAACGGATTAGTCAAGGAATTAAACCTTGTAGGAAACGTGTGCGATACGAAAGGCATTCAAATTATAACGCGCATGTTCGTTTGAGTATCAAGCAAGCTTTTCTGTCTGCCAAATCATAACACAAATCTTTTGTATCGATGAACAGTTCACTAAAAACTATGGAGAACTGGGAATGTCACTGCAGCTAACGTTTCGACAAGTGGACTTGTCTTCGTCAGTTTCCGTCCTGACGAAGACAAGTCCACATGTCGAAACGTTGGCTCCAGCGATATTCGCTGCGCTCCACAGTTTTTTAGCGATATGTTGATCAGTTCAAGCCTCCATCTTCCCCTGAGGTTCTCTTCCTTTTTGAAATATTTTGTGCAATTCTTGACTACACTTAGTAACCGCATGGTGTATGATGATGGTGTTGGATGGTCGAGGGATTCTGTCGCACTTTCTTATCATTCGCGCATCGCGTCCAAGGCACAAAAGCGACACGTTATCAATGCGAGATATAAAATACGGTGCACTTTCTCTCCTACAGCTTGTTTATCTTGTAAATGAGCATTATATGCCCAATTAAAGTGATTATCCAGTTAAAAAAAACAACGGTGTATTTTTCTAAGCGCGCCTTTAATATAAGCGGGAGAAACGCGATCCATTTCTTCGAAAAAGAAAGCTACAAGAACCTCCACACAGAATTCTCAGAATTAAGCGCTTTCTAGTTGGCAAGAAATTCATCGTGCTGCAGCATCTTTACAGAAACTCGCAGGCATTTTTCGTCCGCCGATGTTTTTTTATTAATGAATTTCCCTCTAGTCATCGTTCTAGATTTGTACTAGGTAGGGGTGGAGGTCACTCCCTTTTTATTTAATCCTTCAAACCGCGAGGCTGCGCAGAACGACTTGCGAGGACATCCTCGATCGATTTCCGCTATCAAAAAAAAAAGAAAAAAGAAAAGAAAGAACGCGAAACACCATATAAACGAAACCAACGCAACACGGACATTCAAATGGCTTATGTCGATGATAGATTTTTACAAGAGAAGCGCCGTGATTGCGTCCCTTTGATAATAGGCAACCAAATTTTGATATCAAAGTATTTCATGTATTAGTCAAGTAATCTCATTATGATGTCACTTAATCACATTATAAGTTTGATACCAGATGCTAACATCACTGTTTCCTTGCGCAGTTTCTTAGTCGACGTACAAATTATTCAACTTTCTAGACCCAATTATTTCTTGGCCAGAGTCACGGCTAAATGAGCGGCTGATCTCAGGTGGACCAGAATATTAACACGAGCTCCAAGCATGACTGCATAGGCGCCCAGTAGCACCTGTCCAATGACCCTTCTAAGAATACTTGAAATTTCTGCATTATTCATATACCGAAATCTTCCGACGTACCGTAGAAAGCAGCCACATGTTCAGACGACAAGGACTAGAAGGGGCCTTTGGGCTATGAAATTAGCTATGAGCCCCTAAGTGCCAGCACTTCCTGTCAGTTGCGTGTTATTGCTCATTGTTAGAACACGCGTGGGCATAAACTAGCCCCTTGCAAACTTCTAGTGACGTCGAATGCACTCAATACAATGTGCTATGGTTAGCGGGCGATTTAGACCCAACAAGCCGTTCAGATTGCTCAAAATGCGCACATACGCACATATGTTCACAAAAGTCAGGAAAGAAGCAAAAAGAGGCGTGGGGGGAGGGGGAAGGGGGGGATGGCGTTGGCATGCGTCTGAGGCTCCCATGTGCGTTATGTGTGACTGAAGCTTTTTTTTTTAGCTTCCATGTTTCTTGCAATGAAATTCACTCGCACGGGCCACGAAAGTACATGTGGCGCATGGTCACCGACCATAAAACATATGCGGGTTGGGGTACACTTCGGTGTCACACCGTCACCTACCAGATAGCATACACACACACGATATATATATAACAGACATAAGATCCATTTACTCACGACCGACTTATGAGACTGCCTCAAGCAGAGGGCCCTTTTAGTGTATTCCTCCTTGAATTCCCTGAAGAGCCATACTTCTTTATACATCAGCCGTCTTTTGATGGATTCTATGCCAGCAACGTCGAATGCGTGCATTAACTCGTGGACTATTACCTGCAATTCGTGAAGAAATACGGCTGACGTTATCAAACACGACCACATGTAATCAAAACGGGTTGCCCAGTCGTGGAATAATAATCAGTTTCAAGAGTTGCATATTTATGCGGCCGGCACCGGCTGGGCACTGTTGCTGCTGTGCCAAGCAAAGCGCTGACCAGAGGTAACTGTTCCTGGTAGCCTAGGAACACTCCTCACCTTGAAACCCCTATAATATGTCAAGTGCTTACAGTAAAGGTGATGTGTGTGCGAATTCTCGATTGTGCTCATTAAAACACCGATTGCGAAAACCTGTTACAGCATCTAAGTGTTATCACTTGAGGGAACGATCCTTCATCATACTTTTGAAACTAACCAAAAGATTATTTCCCACAGGGAGAAATTAAGCGCCAGCAGAGGGGAATCCTTTGAAAATTGCCATATTGCTTACTAGTGCAAAAAATCAGGCATCTTTCTGGATGGTCACCGAGTGAAAGAGTCTGTGACATTCAAGGTCACTATAAAAGGGCTAACTCTCAATTAATACAGAGCCAGTGGTGTTTCGCGCACATCGACCGCTGTAGATTGTATCCCGGTCGTGAACACCTGGGTAGTTAGGTGTAGGTGGTTTAGGGTGCTTGTTAAAGCGGGTAGTCGAAATTACCGGGAAGCCTTCAACGTCGGCCTTCCGCCACATCAGATCGTGCTTTTGGCAAGTGAAACCGCAGCAATAGTGCCGCTTAATATGTTTAGAGTAAAATACATATATATTCAGGTTATCCGCGTGCGCAAAACATCACACAATTATTATTGTTGTCCTGTGGCATGAAAGGGCCGATACAGCTCCTTTGAATAGGCAAACGAGTCAGACAACTTAGCACTTTCTTTGGACCTAGTGCACGATATTCACCGAATTCAGCCCACACAGTCGTGAAGTTTAGGATGAAAAACAGTCGAGAAGAGATTATGAGCGACATTAACATGTGCATGGGGGGGAATACAAAGCGTGAGCTTGTTGGAGCTTATTTGTTTTAAAAGCTGCAGATAACTGCGTTGTAGAGCGTTCTGCAGCGTCACACAAAGCAGAGATTGGATATTTTGATGCTAATGTAAATATTATTTTTTTTGCTGTTTAAGCATGCTCTTCCCCCCTATATATCTTGCGTATTTTCAATAAAAGTCTTAGTTGTTAGTGTGCGCTTGTGCTGTTCCTTCCGCCCTCGATCAATGCTTTCCGGGCAATGGAATACCGACTCGCCCAAAAATCTATTCTTCTACTGGTGATTTAAGATCGACTAAGGGAGGAAGGAAGAACCACGAACAAAAAAAAACAACTTTCGCAAAAAATAACATGACATATGTTTCTCTTTAAGGAGGACATTGCATATGTGGTGACAAATATACTGGTTCTACAAAATACAGACTTCTGGGCCCGTATTCACGAAAACAACTTACGACAAAAGAGCTCTTAAGAGAAAATTTCAGCCAATGCCGCTGCTGGACATATCATTAGATACGCTTCCCGACCAATGGCAAAAAGCACTTACGAAAGAGAAGTTTTGTGAATTCGGCCCCTGCTTAATAACTGCACCCTCTCACGGTGCTCTAGTGGGTTTGGCACTCGGCTTCTGATACAAGGTTTGCAGGATCGGATTCCGACCGCGGCGGCTGCATTTCAATGAAGGCGAAGTGTTGAGGCAAGTGCAGTGCACGTTAAAGAACCCCAGGGGTCGGAATTTCCGGAGACCTCCACGAAGGCGTCTCCCATAATCACATAGTGGTTTTGAGAGATAAAAACCCAGAAATTAATGTTTTATAATTGCATAATACTGAAGTGTGAGCCTCTCTCCATAAAAGAAAAAAGGAGGCGCTAACGATGCTGCATGAAAGCAAAGAAAGCGCGCGAAGTTATCCTTTGCAATACGCCGCCTCCCCTCCCCCCCCCCCCCTTTTTTTTTCGACGTTCGGGTATGTTGCTCTGTTGTGTGGTGTCTGAATTCATGCGCTCCTAATTTAAACGTGACGGACGCGTTTTTTTTAAAAAAGAAGAGCGCTGACACATCAGGTAAGCGTCCGCTTGAACCGTCTCCGTGCGGCAGCACTGACAGAGAAGAGAAATTTTAGCCCCCCTCCAAAAAAACAAACAAAGAAAGAAACGGTGTTCTGCCAAACAATGAAATCAACCGGACAGTGAACATACAGGTACGTCCATGTTCAATGATAGGGAGTGATGTAAGTTCCCCCACAGTTTCTCTGAGCGCGTAAGGATTCGCCACGTAATTAAGAAGAATCCAGGTGGTACCGTCAGGATGTACCATATCGTCTCGTGCTCTTCAGATTTCTTTCCTGCTTTATTTACATTATGCCTCTACATTGCTACAGACTAGTCTACCGGGCCAACTGCAGCGGTTTCAATATACCCTGGATGCTTCCTGCCTTGTTCTAGTAAACTACCGAGAAACAACAACCACACTCGACTTTATTGCTTCCTTCGTCCAAAATCTGTGCCTTTCTTTCATAATATATATCACGAATTGTTTCATTTATTTTTCCTTTGCGGTAACAGTCTCTTTCCGCGTGTATATGCAACCCAAATGCGTAAAACCATTTCTCGGCTTCTTCACAAATTTAATTACTCCGCCATAATATGGGGCTTTCTCTTTCTTCTGCAGCCAGTAGCTTTGCATCCCTTTCCATATTTTTTCGCTATATAGAATGACGCGCTCCCATGAAAATTTGCTATATATAATGACAGTGGTTGGCCGGCATTGCATCTATGCGTGCCTCCAGTCCCCTCGCTATATTTGCTATTGGCGCGGCATTTACTTACAAAGGGCTAAGCCCTGTTTGTTTGTCCCCTGTTCCGGTTACATATCCCGTCTCGCAAATTTATGCGCTCACTGCGGCCTTCCAAAAAGCTGCTTCCATGTATATTTCTACTCGTTTCTCTCAATTTTCATGTACCGATCGGGCTGTGGAAAAGTCATAATCAATGCTAATTTTCCCGCTTTCGACTTCCCGGGTGGTCTGCCCATCATGGTCATGCTATGCGTCAACGTGCTTAGGAAGGGTCAGCCGCAAAGGCCAAGCATTTATTTCCCGCTAGTTTTCGTGTATCCATGTAAGACTTCTATGCAGGTATTCATCTTTTCTAGCGGTAATAGTTCCTCCGCATTATTGCGTTACTCAGGATATTTGCTTATGCTGTGAGCTATTTCTAAGCTCACTTCTCCGCATTTGTTTCCCCACCACAAATAGGCTATGCCTGACCACGCCTTCCTGCCGCCTCATGCTCAGGAAACCTTAACATTATCTTCACATGTTCGGTTTGTCCTATTACATTTGGCCGTCTTCATGCATTAGAAACGCCACCCAGCCAACCTTCATTTGTGATTTGGTAGTTTTACGTGATTCTGTAATGCAATTTTCAATGCGGAGGTACTTTAAAATCTACGGCGCGTTTTTGTAACAGTCTACTGCCTATTCCTTCTACCTATTCCTTTGCTGGCGCTGTTCCAGCCATGTGATGTTTCTTTTTCCGAGCCTATTTGTCTGTTTAATTTATTACCCCGGACGCCCTTCTGTTTCCTCTGCACCAACTCGTCTTCTTTCTTTCTTTTTTGGTTCTCGAGCATGCCACGTAGTCTTCTAAATGGGGGTATCCCTTCATTACACCTTGGCCTAAGGAAGTTGCGCGTGCTCCCTAAGGGAACGCCATCTAAAGGAACGTCTAGAAATCTCGAAAGAATAACGAAAACGAAGCGCAGAGCAAGAACGGCGTAAGAGTCACCACTGATAAGACGAACAGCGAAGAAAGCAGATAAGACGTCGAAGCAAATAAGCACGGCCTGCGAATCCAGCGCACAATTGGTCGCTCAATACAACTAGGCTACGCAGAGGCCGTTCTTTTCTCACGTGTTCAAGAGTTACTGTATAGCCTCCCTGCGGGAGGCTATACATTACAGTTAGTTACATACAGTTACATACATACATTACAGGCTATACAGTAACCCTAACGTGTTCGTGCGTCTCGCCTTAATGTACAATCAATCTTTGCCAGCTAGTGCATTTTCGGTCTTTATAAGGAGGAAAGAATGTCGTTCAGCGTTGTTGGAAATCTTACAGATCATGTGCGGAACAGGGCTACTGGCGAAATCTATTTAAACACTTTCCCGGCTCCCGTGTAATCTCTAGCATTTTGGACATTTAGCAGCGGTTGTTAACCGCATTATACTTTCGCCAGAAGCGTACTACGTGAGGAGTACGCGCGGGAAAGTGTTCAGTACAGTAAGACTTCCCGTGCCGCCAACCGCCTCTGCGCGCACGATGGCTAGTACATTGTTTGGCTTGTAAATTTTATCCATACTACCGTCGCGACATCAAAGTGACGCACCGCACCTCTAACAACAGCTAAAAGAGCTCTATCTTCTCCCAAGGCTGAAGTACTGAACAAACTACCACAACGTACAAGAAAGGGCAGCACGCATATGGTTGCAGGTAGCCTATATAACTTTTTTTTTTTTACGAAGGAGATTCGCTCTACTATATTTTTTGCATATGGTGGTGAACTAACGCACCAGATGTACGAATTGTGTGATACTGTCAAACGAAAACAGTGCAACAAGATGCACGCGCGCATGCAGTTTTTTTTTCTATTTTTTTTTGTACTGATCACAAATGCATTCATTGGCACCGAATTTAACAGCGATGTTACAGTTAGCTGGTGGCCCAGTGCATTGTTCTTCTTAAATATATTCTGAGAAGGCATTGACATGCCAGTAAGATAAATACAACAAATACGGCAGGCGTTACACTTAGTATAGCAGTAAAACATTCATACCGTTCCGATGCCGCCATAGTGCAGTGCATTTGGACCATATGGATACATGAATGGGTCGTGCATCAGGGCTGTTGGTATTATGACGACATTGTAGTTCACCAAGTAGTGAGCGTTGACTTCACTCTCGTCGTACAGTGGGGCGCTCTGGTCGGTCCAGTTATAATGAGCGGAGAGAGAAAGGGCCTTTATCCATGTGGGGAAAAGACGATCCCGAGGCGAATCCGGATAAGGTTCTGCGGCAGCAGTATCAACGATACGTCAGCAAAATGAGCTCGTTCATTTCGAGGCACGCGCTTAGGACAGCGAAAAGTGCTTGTATGTCCTAAATAAATAAATCCAAGCACCAGAACTCATAAACTTCGTAAAGTGGCAGCTTGTTACCTTTACCTGTGGCCCTTCTGTAATGAAAGGAAGGTACAGATATGCACTTCTACTTGTGTTTCGCTGTGAATGTGGACGCTATCTTGCGGCGCGCTTTTGTACGTTTTGGTAAGATACACAAACTCGCCTTATAGTAAGCACTTATAAGCATTTTGCCAAACATATGTTACGCAGGATAAAATTTAACTAGCTTTGCGAAAGCGAACGCTTTCGATTAGTTCACACTTCTTTTGTGTTAGACAAGGCTGAAAGTAGTTTTGTTCTGTAATTTAAATATAGTGTCATTAATAGTAAATCAATTACTCAATGAATCACGCATTTATCGTGTACACGAAAATACCTAACGTATTTGTGCATTAGAGGAAAGGTGTAGGAGCACTGAATTCTCTAGATATTCAGTGAACGGTGCCGCGACGACGAACACACCGCAAAGCAACTCGCTTCCGCGTGAGAAGGGAAGTAGTGTAAAGTGCTGTCAAAGAACACTCGGAAATCACTGACACAATAAACCCTACATAACGATGCAGAATTGACAGAGTATACAGATTACATGCTAGACGTTGGCTCACTGAAATTCATAGCACTCACAAGACCATTGCCGGAGTTCACAAAAGAGGTTATTGCTCTTACAAAATTCGGAAAAGGGTGCAAATCTAACTGCAGCAAGTGACAGTTACTAGCTGAGTGAGTCTCCTGGAATATCTTGATATTATCAGCTGCAACAGAAAACAAGAAAAAAACTGGAAAGCTGCGTTGTTCATTCCAAGAAAATTTGTTTGTTAAGGTTTCATGGCGTGTGCACTTCGTCTGTCGAATGAATCGTGCTGGACTCAACAGAAGAAGCGCGGAAACAGGACGGTATTGTGTATCTGTGCACTTTGACAGCTGCAAAACAATGCTCTGGTGTACGCTTAAAATTAAAAGAGCCGCACGCCGAGATAAATATGCAGGAGTGTTCGAAAAACAAACACTTTCTAGAGCTGGTGCTCGTAGTATGCGTTATTTTCCAATCGGTGAAACGCTTATGCGAGAAATTATCTACGATTATCTACAGCCGATATGGCGAGGTTGCATACTTCGCTAATATACGTATGTGCGCTGCCAACTAGGTGAGAATATCGAAGATATTCGATGGTTGTGCCCCAATAGTGTGGCTCAGTCATAGAATGTATCGGGAAAGAAACGTCTTCACTACGGTAGATGCTCCTGCTTCTCATAGGCAACCTCCTTTTATGTACTTGCACCAGCCAAAAGAACCGACTCCGTGCATGATATCTTGAACTTCCTAGTAACACATAGTTCCTACAAACCACGCCTTTGCACAATAATGCCGTTGTAACATTATCACGACACATTCAGCATAAAGTATTACATAATAAACTTCGCGCTGACGACCTCAGATATCAGGTATAAGCGAGGATACAGAAATATTCAGCAAAACTCGCCCTTAATACTCACATTGCAGAATGACTTATGGGGAGACATGAGTGCGACGTTATTAAATTCCACTATAAAAGGAGTATAGGTACACTTCCGCCCCATGGTTGCGAGCTGAATCATCCCGCCGTGGTAGCTTAATTATATGGACGTTGGCTTGCTAAGCCACGGTCGTGGGATCGAATCGCTGCTTGTCGGCCGCATTTCTGTTTGAGTAAATTCGAGAAAACTTTCCTGTAGTTAAATTTGGGTGCCGGTTAAAGGAACCCGAGCCGGTAAAAGTCATTCGGGAAGCCTCACGGAACGTTCTTCATAATCAGAGTTCGTATTGGCACATAAAACTCCCTGAATTGGTACTATCAGGTGAGCTGTGTCCCATCTAATGGAAAGACCAGCCTTAATCGGAGAGTACTAGCGACAGTGTGAGATGTTAGAGCTTATAGGCAGCGGTGTATTGTCGTATTGTCGACACGGCCTCAGGTCAAAATGCGAAACATTGCTCCGAATCATTTTAATTGTGAAAAGGCAACGCTATAATGTCGCAGACGCTGCGAAATATGAGGTTCGGCAGATACGCCTATTAGTCGAGCACAACTGCACGAAAGGCAATGCATTAAAGCGTCACCTGTCGCAACAAGTTCATGCACAGGAAAAATGTTTGCGTTATTGTCGAGGTTGGCTGAGCGTTACTCGTCATTCTGTTCTAGCCCATTCGGGAACACCGGCAAGTCAACTTGTGAGATGCAGAAAGTGCGGCAAGGCACTGTGTGTCAGATGCGAATGTTATGTAAGCGAATCAAAATATATATTTAGAAATGCTGCCCCGATCATGTTCAACGATATGGTTCTTTTCATACACAGGCAGAACATTCTTTTTAGCGCCGAACTGGTGGAACACAATTGAGATACAGAAGGAAATCTTTTGGACAGCGCCTGCTTACCTCGCAACAGCACATGCTTTACTCGCATGACTGAAAAATTCTGAGAAAGCTGGAGTCAGGACAGCTTTCTTTTTTTTAGAATGTAAGGACATTTATAACATCGCTTGCTTTTGTTGGCGCTAATGTACTAGCCTCGTAGTATTAATGCATACTCACTATAAACCTCTTCAACATACTCAGGATCAAGCCGCCGCCCAGGGCTTCCGAATAAGACTGTTGTGTTCGCCAACTTTTCGAGAAGTAGCAGTCGAATACGCGAGTTTATCCAGTTTGAAGACTCCAGGGCCTTCTGAAAGGCATTGCGGATTCGGGACACGATTTCCTTCGTCTGCGATATCATACTCCGTGGGATCGCTGTTGATCAAAGAAGACAAGTCAGAGCACATAGCTAGGAAACACTTTACGCAGTGCACTATGGGGTACCTTTACAAAAAGCCCTGCCTGTAAGGAATGAGCCAACCTGTCACTTGTTAATTCAGCGTGGGCTGTTTTATGTGGTTCGTTGTTGCACATGGTCAAGGCCCGAACCAGCATTTGCGCAGGACACCGCTCCGATATCATGTCCTTGCCTCTAATGCGGGTATGTTGTACGCAAATGGATTTTGAAACCGTTTCACGGTTTCCTTCAAAGGATTTCAATATTCATATCAAATTTTTCGGCACATTAGCAGGCTGAATCAAGAATTTTGTAGAAAATGTGTAACTAGGCGAAAAGAACGGCGAATCGATACACATGGGACAGTGAAGAGAATAGAGCTTACAGAAACTTGCATGGGCCAATAAGGCAGAAGCGTTTCCCGTTTTGTAAGACCCTGTTTTCGTGAAATATTACACGAGCATTTTTTTTCAAGCAAACCAGATATTCCTGATTAAGTTCTTGTTGCAGACAGCGTGAGCTGTTGTTGGGGCACAATGACGCGTAGTTTGGCCATACCAAAGACATTCACGACGGTAACACAATGTCAGAAGCCGGGGCCGCTCTCTTTTTTTGAAACTACAAATAGGGAAGTAAAACATATATGCGCAACCTCACCGCGAACTTTGCAAGTTTTGACACGGAAGTAGTCTCAGTATGGCACATATGAGATAGCTAACGCGACTTGCACTTGAGCACTGTGCTAAAAGTAGGGAGATCTTCAGTAGTGGTCATAATTTTCAACTTACGATGGTTCCGCGAAATAACTAGCAGCGACCTAAAATTATACACGCACAACGTTTACATTTCCGAAGTCATATCGCAGCCTCTTGAACATTTATTGAGCAACAAAACACTGAGGGCGAGGCCTTCCACAGTGGAAAAGGCTGAGCTATTGATTCGCCCCGCCATGGTGATCTAGTGGCTATAGCACTCGGCTGCTCATCCTAAGTTCATGGGATCAAATACGTGCCGTACCGGCTGCATTTTGATGGAGGCGAAATGTTGATGCCCGTGTAATATGTAATGTCGGAGCGCCCTAAGGAACCCCAGATGGTCGAAACTTTCGGAGCTCTCCTCTAGGACGTCTCTCATAATCGTAGCTGGTTTTGGGGCGTAAATACACTGATAGCAACCCATTAGCTTTTATGTCTGCCGATGGGCAGCGCTTTAGAGCGAAAAATTCCGGCCAAGTTACGGCTTTTGCTAAATACGGGCAGAAACATATCAATTTTGAGAAAAAAAAATTCTATTCTTCCCTAGTCAAGAACAGGCTATGGTCGCAACCCTCCACTTCGCAGCTGCTTGCACAGACTCCTTCCAAAGAACTGAAAAGAAATAAGTGTTAATGCTTGTTTCCCGCGAATGGAACGTTCTCAAAGCGTTTACCCAACGTTCTCGCAGAATGATGCCACATACGCAGACGCTGTGAAAAATGCCCGTAATGTTGACGTACCTTCCTCGAAGTAGGGGCTGATCACGGCCAGATTCATGACTCTCTTTATGTGGTGATAACAAGCCTCACTTGCAGGCTTGCCGCGCAGGAACATACGTTGCTCAGTGAGCTCCACCAACTGCCTGAAGAAGGTCCAGGCGACCAGGTATCGCAGGCCTTGTCTGCCCACGGACACGCTCTCGAAGAGTTTCTCGAGGATCGTGGTCGCGCGGAAATCAGTCGAAATTGTGTCCGATCCCGTATAGGTGCCGTTCGTGTACTTCGAAATAAATTCCACCCATTCATCTGTTAAGAATAAGAGAGAGAGAGAGAGAGATCGAAAACCGGCTTGTTTAGAAGCGAGGCCACGAGTCTATATCATGGTCAGGTCTACATCATAACCCTGCAGTATGTTTTGATTCGTTTTACACAGCTACACTTTCCCGTGTGCCATGTGTCACCACATAGAGATGCATGCGATATGCTAGCGTCTAGCCCATGTGGTGTGTTCATATATATATATATATATATATATATATATATATATATATATATATATATATATATATATATATATATGCGTGTCTGTGTGTGTGTGTGCGTGCGCTTAGTCCCTCTTGTTTCGTTCTTTGTTTTTCTCTTCGGTTTTGAAGAGCGCCTTTTTTTTTTTCATTCAGGTTTGAGGGTGACCGCCACGACAGTCCCTACTCACGAGCGGGAGCTAAGCTCCCCTTTGTGCTTGCACAGGCGGCCTCTTCTATTTCACATCAAGCCACCTCTCTCTGCAGTGTCGGTAGAGTAAGTCTGTAAGGCATGACAGTTGACTGCGTGGACAACAATGATTTTTTTTTTCTGTTTCGAAGGGCATGCGAATTACAACGCTTCTACGTACGCACGTAATAACCGGCATTATTTTTCTCTCCTTGTGGCTCCTCCTGTCGTCGGCAATTGGCAAAGACTAGATAAGGCTTTAGATGTCGTGGGGTTGCCTGAGAGGTGAACGTTGGTCAACAGAAATGAAGTAAAAGGAGGGCTCCTATTTAGGGACTCTTTAATTGTTTACAAATACTCATCAAAGTTCTGTTGAGTACTTTTGCTGGAAACTCAGTAATACGGAAGGTTCTACTCCGAAAACACAGTGTGTGGCTCCCACTGTTTTTACTGTCACTCCTTAAGGCTTCAGTCTAGGCAGTAATACTAAGTATGGAGGGAAAGCACATAAATTAAGCTTTGTAACGTGGTAGCTTAAATCTGAACAATCAGCGTAGAAAGCACAGCGCGTTCGCAATAAAAAAAAACGACTAAAATGTGGACATAGCGCTGCCGGAGTGGGACTGACACCTTAAAAATGTGCAGTCATGGCAGGTACTTTTATGACACCACCGAAAAAACCGACTCTGTGCTTCCTTCACCACATGCTACATCGCATATTATACTTTGGCATTAGCCAGGCGCAATAATAGGTTCTAGCATGTACGGTGACCGTAGAAATTTGGGCCTTCTATAGAAAGTAGACTTCCTGCGTTTTTACAAAGTGTTTAAGAATTTGCAACATCTTATGACGATTGCACAAAAAGGATATTGCGACAACTTTATAGCTAACAGAGTCTCAGAAGATTCTTAACTGATGTCAACGTGCATGTATTTGCACGTTTCACAATAATGTCACGAGCAGTCGCTGGGAGCTCTAAGTATGCTTCCAAGCTTAAACCCGAGACCACGTGCATCGTTGTACGCGTGTGCCTTCACCATTTGTCTTTATCGTGAAGGCATTTGTATCCTACCTCTTGATCACAGACAGATGCCAGAGAACAGGACGAGGGAAGAGTTGGACTCACTGGATGGGCTTTCAATGTGTGCTAATTTCTCGCACTGCAGTCAACGTCTTCGTAGTAAATCAGCAAATACAAACACTGCCTGCACATCCTCAGCCAAATAAATATATGTGTTAACACAGACAGTTACTTTACTATAACAAACTCATGCAGCCCACTGTCAAGCAAAACCGCGTCCAAACTAGGAGGAGATCTTTCCCTGGTGCCTGGAATGAAGACGGGAAATCAGTTGGGCTCCGTGCGACAATTGTCTCGGTCGATGTTCTCTGAAGCGGTAGTTCGGTTTTACGACCTTTGGTTCGGCCAGTAGATCGTTACGTTCCTCGCTCGTGTCGAAACCATGGTGTGCATGGTTTATGTTTTTAGTATGCCGACTGCGTGTGACGTTGCCTGCAGCTATCCAATACGTTTTCACAGAATATGCTTTGCTTTGTAGAGACAAAGCCTCGCCTAATGCTATTTTCAACTTACCAAACGCAGAATGGCCCTTTCCGATTGGTAAATTGTACACGTCAAGGCAGAACTGATAAATCAGGCAGTACCAACATGGAATGATACCTTCTCGTAAATTGCGCCGCAGATGGGACAAAACAGAGAACTAAAGAGAGATTGCGCTTGTCTCTACATATCTGGTTCTTTCTTCGGTCGCATCTGCCGCGCAGTTTACGAGATTTGTTAATGCCTACTCGCGCAGCTTTCAGCGCTAGATGGAATGATATGTATATTACGAAGTGCAATATACGTTAGGCACACGCTGTAGGCAAGTGAATACAAGCATTACGCGGCAAGTCACGTGTTATTTATGGATGCTATGTTAAGGATGTCCACTCCTCGGCATAATCTGTGATTGTAAATGAAAAAATAAGCGCAGTATTATTAAAAAAAGAGAGAGAAAAGAACCTCAAGGATTCAACACCACCATGTAAATTCATTTCTTCGTATCGGCGAGAACACAAAAGCAAGTGCATCGAAAAAAAAAAAGCTGGCAGAGTTAGTACAAAATGCGCACATACCTGCGGTAACGTGCGGTGTTGTGGACTGAGCCAGCTTGGGAATGAGGAGGCGCCTCGTAGGCGTAATGGACGCACGTGCGGCGATCGTGACGTCTTCAACTTCAGGAGGACATTGTAAAGAAAGAGAAATATGAGTACGTGATTCGGTGTTCCTAAAACGGCGAGTATTGTGATCACAATGTTTTTCACTACAGGCAAGAATAAATAGACTATCAAGGAAACAAATTGCGGAATAGTTCCTCCGCCTTGAAACAGCGATCGTAAATGATATCGGAAGAACGAAACGTTTTCCAAGTACCTTTTCTTTCAGTGCATGTAGTAAAAAATGTTAAGCTTACGACTAACATCACAGAGTAGACGTGTTTCAGAGCATATCATAGAAATGATGTGCTAGTAGCATTGAGAATTCTGAATCTGTCGCATATGATTAAAACGATTAGAACATTTGTTCGGAGAGGGAACCTTTTACAGAGCAGCTGTTTTATGCGAGCTTCTATCACAATGCTGCAAAAATTTAGAGTGTGCAAAGACCAAGAACTATCCACCAGCCACGGAGGTAATAGAAAACTCTGTGAAGTCCTGTAGGGAGCAAGTCAGTTAGTGAGTGGTATGTGCGTGTTTTGCGT